>PYUH01000223.1:976903-1005342 GCA_016808085.1 Suaeda aralocaspica
GTTATTTCATATCAAAAGGAGGAAAGATTTAAGAGAAGGAACAAATAACAGAAAAAATGGATGAAAACAGTTAGATGGTACTGGTACCAAACAGAATAGAAATATGTAGGTAGTTGGTAATTTTAATTAGAACCTCGGTAGTTATTGAAAAAAACTCGTAACTTGTAGGTAGTGGTTGATAAAAAAGCTATAATAAGTGTCCAAAAGTCGTTTATAGGATACTTTATACTAGAACAGTATCTGATCATACCCGTATCGGCTAAATATTTCAAAAAAAAGAGAGTGGATCCTAGGATCCCTACTCGGATCGGACACTCAAACACGAGTTGAGGTAACACAGCTACCCATAGTTTGGATTATTGATGTGAATTTTTCCAAAATAGTAAGAGTAAAAAAAATAAAAAAGGATGACGTCTAATAAAACATATTCCAATTTTCACATAGAAAATTTGTCAAGAATGATAGCTAGAAAATGACACAGTAACTCCATACAACTATAAAAGAAAAACTGACAGAAACTAACAGAAAAAAACTAAAACTTTTAAAAACTGACAGAAAAAATCAAAAGAAAAATGGAGATGTGATTAACTACATTTAAGCGGAAAAAAAAAAAAAAAAAAAAGGAGGAACAAGGATGTTTGTGCCCTTTACGGTAAGCTCAAATAACAGAGAGAAAAATTTACCTATAATCTGGATACAAAGTAGCATACTTAATCCTCTGTAGTATCAAACGACACTGGTGCTTATTGACAGAATCCACTGAGCCATTGTTTCTGAATTCTTCAAGCTCTTTACTCAGCAATTGACCAGCTCTTGAATTTCGAGATCCTAATCGCTGAGCACTCAGAAGAACTGCTTGGACATCTTGCAGTCTGTTTGTTGTTATTGCAGATGAATCCATGTTGAGCATAACCTTATGGATATTTGTCACAATAATATTCAAAGGATCATCAGGATCATCAGCTAAAAGAGGATCTAAACCTTCAAGATCAATATGCTCAGCCAGAGCCCAAATGAGACGAGCAGATATTCTAAGTGTATTCACCTACAAAATGAATACGTTTGGAGAAATTAACTCATTTGCAATGGACAAGCAGAGGAAGCAAACATCTATTCCATTAGGTTTTGCACATGTCTGATCAATATTACATTTCTTTCGCTTTTGTTTAGAAGTATAGTTTTGAGACTTTTGACTTTGGCACTGTTCACTTGCTATATTTTGACCAAGACTAATAAATTATACTCAGGGGGGTTTTTAGCAGCAAAGATGGCGGCAAAGGCAGTCGATGGGGCAGCAGTGGAGTGGGTGGGATTTTCAGATGTGGGGTTAGGGCGGCGTGGTGGAAGCATGGTGATGTAGGTGGTGGTAAGGTGGAGACAAAGGGGGAATGGAAAGAGAACGGGAATGACAAAAACCCTCTAACAAACTACAACGAAGGTAATGAGAATTGTCCATTCCCTTTCCCTACGATAAATACCTCAAACCAAACGGCCCCTTAATGAAAAGTAGCCATATGAGATGTCATTTGATGGGTCTCAATGTGCAACTAATTAACATGCAACTGTTATGGACTTATGGTTATAATCTTTACAAATATATATAGACATAAAGCGTAAATAAGTGCCACAAAGTGAAAGTGAAATAACAACATAACTTTAGTCCCAAAATAATTTGGGGTCAACTAGACATGAAACAATAAGAGGAATAGAAAAGGTAATCTGCAAAAATCTCCTCTCCCCACTTTTCTTTGTTTAACGCCAAGTTCTCTTCAAGCCCTAGCACCATCATATCTCCACCAAGGGCACCAACCAACCTCACCCAATTTTGCTTAGGTCTTCCACTACCTATCTTGCATCCACCTTGTTGCCACTATTCTAGCCTCCCTACCACTATGTTATTCGGTCAATGTCTCATATGTCACAATCATATTATATGGTTTTCCATAATCTTTTCCACAATACGCGCAGCCTCTAGCTTCTTCCCAATAACCATGTTCCTTATTTTGAACAAAATTGGTATTAAAAGCCACGACCAGTTTCAATTTGAACAAACCTCAATGGTTTTCCACTTCATCACCCAGAGATTATTTACCAAAAGCTCATAAAATCGCAAAGGCGCAACTCACCATAAGGTGCACTAAGGCGCGCGCCTTTTGGCACCTCTGGTAGGTACCTTTGCCTTGTCTTTTCGAGATGAATCTCCTCAGTACCTTGCTTAGTTATAAAAGCTTGCGCCAAGGTGTGAAAACTATCACCTCAAAGAGCACAGGCGCAAGGAGTTCAGAAGTCCTGAAGGCATATGAAGGCGAGCACCTAGGTGCACTTTTGAACATGTGCAAGGCCCAAAAAGGCATGCTTTTAGGATTTTACTGCAAAGCTCAATATTTGAATGCACAATCACGTGATTTTTTAGTGTGGGCATTGGTGTCAATTGGTGTGTGACTGCTGTAGCTTATTCCGTCAAAAGAAAGTTACTCATACAGCTGTACTTTTTTGTTTTTTGTGTCAAAAGATAAGTACGAGTACTAAACTACTAGCATTAAATACTAATTGAAATTAAAGAGAGAAAATTCATGGAATATTCAATCTACAGCTCCTTCATTCTCCAACGACGGAAAATTTTTTTTTCAGGTCAGTATTTTCTTTATTATTTTATTTTCTTTCCAACTCCTCTTTCCTTCTCTTCTCTTCTCTTCTCTTCTCTTCTCTTGTATTTATAATTTCCTTTTTCTGTCTTTTTTTCTCTACTCACTCTGTCTTTAATCTGTTTGCAGTTTTTCTAGGAAGATGGCCATAGAAGAGGCGCGAGGCACAAGGAGCACGGCCCTTTTGCGTCTAGGGGTGCCTCTTGCCTATTAAAACTAAGGAATCATGTAAGTAGGCGCGTGCTTTTAAACCTAAGATATGGAATAAGGAAGTATTAACAAAGAAAAATTGTAATGTTTAATGCTATCATCTTTGAATCAGAAAAGAATTTTGAAAAATGCAAAATACCTCGCGCAGATCATTGACAAGCTGACGCTGCAAGCTTTGCAGCCTTGTCTCATTCAGAATCTGATCCTGTGAAGCACCATCCTTCACTCGTTTAACACCACCTCTTGTATCATATATATGGCACAATCTAACAAGTAGTTTGAGATAACAGTCAATAGCATAGGTTCTACCCTCACAGTCCCACTTAACACAGGGTCTACAAACTTCAACAACTTCCAATGCAGGTTCAGTCCAATTTAAAGCCCCATATCCAGTTCCATAAGCAAGGGCACCAATAACTCGGCTCTCCATTCCTGAATTCTTTTGCACAGGGAGAGGCAAGGACAACTGAAAGCAGCTTTCTACTAGTGAGGCCACCAATTCTTCTCTGAATAGGCTTTTGCTAGTGATATTATTTAGATCTTCTTTTATCCTTGCATCTTCAAATAGAGAAGCAATGTCAGTGCCAGCCAGAGGCTTCTGACCCCTACGAACACTTTCCTTGGCAAAAAGATCAACACATAGAGCTGTACGACAAATGCATGCTAAAGCGTGCATGCGATCTGATTCTGCTCTTAAGTTTTTCACCATCAGAAGCAACCTCTTAAATAATGAGACCTGCAGTACAGAAATGCTTTCAGTGGTAGAGGACAACATACATGCATGAGTGAATAAACATCAGTAAATAGTAGGTTACGATATCTTGCCGAATAAAGAGAATAAGAGGAACAAATCATACATCATACATTCAGAAAACTATGCATCATTCACATACACTTCCATGTTAATTTAGTGAACAAACAAATCATACATGAGCTTTTTGTGTCAATTTTACATTTTAAGTCATATATAAGAAATGACATTACTTATAAGCTTCACATATTATATATACAAAAGTCAGTTTTGGATAGAAAAAACACCATCTATCGAGATCATGGTCTCATTTTAAAGTCAATTTCATGCTTCATGTCAAGTGCTTGGTGTTAGTCTGTGCTTAGAAACACAGCAGCATATATATTTCCATAGCAAAGCGCAAAACAAGCCTAATACAATTTAGGTAAAAGTCATTCAAATAAACCACCTGTCACCCAACTCCTTAAAACATTCCCATTAGGCAAAAACCCCACCTTACCTCCTTATCTTTCTATTTAGGACTCTTAGTGAAATTCACTTAATGCAACCAGTAAATCCACTTGTTTGACCGTTGCAGTTTGGTTTGACCCTTTTATTTAAGAGTGAAGTGTATTCACTCATAACCATATTCCCCTTTATTATTTCTCATGGAAAGTCTAAAATGCTCGATTCCCCTTCTTCTCTGTCTTTTCTTTCTGGAAATTGTCTATGGCTTGTCACCACTCAGTTGGGTTCTTCTTCACAAAATTGAAGCAAATATCAAATAGTGAACGCTTTAAAAGTTTAAATTTCTTTATAACATAAATATCTACTAGCAGACGCACTAAGATCCGAGCAACATAATTGTTCTTTTTCACAAATTTGATATCAATAAATTTGATAAATTAGATGAATTATATACACATAAATATATATCAGATGGAATATCTCAGTCAACGGTCATGGTTTTATAAGATAAAAAGAATATAGATATAGATTCAATTTAGTATGTGTTTGAGCTGTTATTACATTATATTATTCTAATCAAAGATGCATACTGGCCTCCAATGAGGAAATGATGCGCACTATACCCATTAATAATAGTATGAAAAACAAACATTGAAGTCAATCATCACCTGCAATTGCATAAAAATCACAAAAAATTACTACGTAGCTAATTACAATAGTTAGCAAAAGTTGACAACCAATGGTAGACCTTTTGTTGGAGGTTGCGAAGCNAGGATGTTTGTGCCCTTTACGGTAAGCTCAAATAACAGAGAGAAAAATTTACCTATAATCTGGATACAAAGTAGCATACTTAATCCTCTGTAGTATCAAACGACACTGGTGCTTATTGACAGAATCCACTGAGCCATTGTTTCTGAATTCTTCAAGCTCTTTACTCAGCAATTGACCAGCTCTTGAATTTCGAGATCCTAATCGCTGAGCACTCAGAAGAACTACTTGGACATCTTGCAGTCTGTTTGTTGTTATTGCAGATGAATCCATGTTGAGCATAACCTTATGGATATTTGTCACAATAATATTCAAAGGATCATCAGGATCATCAGCTAAAAGAGGATCTAAACCTTCAAGATCAATATGCTCAGCCAGAGCCCAAATGAGACGAGCAGATATTCTAAGTGTATTCACCTACAAAATGAATACGTTTGGAGAAATTAACTCATTTGCAATGGACAAGCAGAGGAAGCAAAGAGAGTGGCAGTTGTGGTAAATCTACGAAACTTAAGTCTAATTTAAAAGTAACATATAATTACCATTGTATAAGTAGCATGTGAACATAAGGCTGCCATTCACAATCGGGCTCTTGGTGGTTTAGCCTATGGGTCTTTTTCTATAGTAATTATGGGGTTTTTCTCATTTTAGGTTTTAAATTGCTTTTGAGTGTTTTTGCTTTTCGTGTTTTTAGTCATACTTGGTCTACAATAATGGAGGAACACATTTTAAAAGGTTTCTTGATTAAAGATTCAATATTGAACGTTTCTTGAAGCTTCTAAAGATCGAATTCCAGTTTCGGAGCTATACAATTTGTATGACTTTGACGATTTTTCATTGACAGTTGGTTTGAGATAGAAGACGTGTAAATATGCGTTTGAAATCTAATTGAATCTACTTTAAAGGAAAAATGTTACAAAAATCAGACACAATTCAAACAGAGTTTTAGTCTGCTTTTTATCCGACTATTAAACTAGAAATCAATTTTTAGTGAGATTTGGTTTACTTGGAGTCAAAGTTTATAGTGAGAACAAGTTTGTTAGGGTTTCTTTTTCTAATTTTTTCTTTTTAGTGAGTCCTATTGGAAAGGGATGTTGCCTAGATATATTCCTTGGTTTTCATTAATAAATTCATGAGGATTTGTGTATTTAAAAATTGGCTTTGCCTTTGTGAGTGTTTCCCTTAGAATTTCATTTTTGCAGTTGAGTGTTCAACCACTTTTGATTGCAATCAATTACGTTAACTATCCTTGCAAACATTCCATCTAAAACCGCGAACATCAATTCCATCACACAAATTCGTCGTGTTTCCCCAAATTCACACAAAATCAAACAAGTTACGTTTTTCCCTTTGTCTACCAAACCATCATCATATTGTGTGTATTAATTCCTCTTTAGGGCTTAAAATTCACATCATAATGGGTCAGGAGATAAGGAGGTAAGGTGGGTTTTCTCTTTAATTTGTCGAGGGTGGGCCACTTTTTAGAAGATGGATATAACGTGGGACTATTTAAAGGAAAAACTATCAAATGGCATCTTTTAAAAACTTTTCTTGCGAGTTAGCACCTCTTCTTTTATAATTTTTCTTGTGGATTCATACCTTAAACAAAAAAAAAAAATTATAGAGTTAGTACCTTAGGCCGTTTTTGGGCAATGTTGTTTGACACCGGTAATTTAAATGATGATTAGTTTTTTTTTTAATATATGTACTCTTTTTTTCACTTATACTTGATTCATTTTATAATTTATATACGTACGCATATACGAATGAAATACATATATATATATATAAATTAACACAACCACCACTGCACTTCCACCACCACCCACATTAGAACATAATTACACCCCTCCTCCACCCCTTCCACACAAAACCTTCGCACACCACCACCATCACCTAAAACCCACACCCATTTCACACACCCTACGCACCGCCATTCACACACCATCACCACCATTAGCTCGTAGCTCTTTTTGCACACCACCACCACCTACTATTACAAAACCACCTCCACCAACCACCCACCCCATCAATGCGGGCATCACTACCACAGATTTCCGTATTCACATCAAAAACCCTAAAAAAAAATATCATCAACTTGAAATATGCTAATTGAAGTTAGGTGGTGGTTTCCCGTGGTCAAGATGATGGTCATGGCGATGATTAGTGGTTTCGATGAGTTTTAGAGTAATTTTGCAAGAGTCGACTACTTTGTGGGGTGATTAATTAGGACAGGGTGGGGGCTTAGGTCGATCGGTTTGGGGTGGGGGTTGTGGTCAGTCGTTTTGGGTGGGGGTTGTGGTCGTGGGTTGTGGTGGTGGTTATGGATGGGTTGTAGTGGTGATGGTTTTGGGTGTTAGGGTAGGGATGGTTGTGGTTATGGAAACAAGGGAAAAGGGTAGGAGAATAGGAATGGAATTAAACATTCAAACCTAAATAGCTTAAGTTGATGCCTGAAAACGGCAAAAGGTACTAGTTTGCAAAAGAAAAAAAATTAGGTAGCAATTTAAAAGAAAATTATAAAAGGTGCTGACTTGCAAAAAAAAAAAAAAAACAAAAAAATTTAAACGATGTCATCTAACCATTTTTCCTACAACTTAAGCCTTTTGGCAAACACATCAATTAAAGACGGATGCATATCTTTCTGTTAATGTGAGGCAAACATTTTCTACAGGCATTGATCTTTTTGGCTGTGACTGAACAATATAAAATACAGACTCAAAAAGTCTCTTAGCTGACTCAATTGAATCGTAATTAACTCCAAAGGAACATCTAATAGATTAAAGAATACTTTTTAGCACTACCAAATAACGAATAAAAAAGTACCACTCAATTATATATGTTAATAAATAATTAATTTTTTTTTAGTTACACCACATTAGTTATTTAGTTATCACATATCCAACTATGAAGTGATTAGTGAGTGGAAAGGGTAATTTAGGAATCAATAATAAGTTTATTATTAGAATCTTCGAGAACAAACTAGAAGTTAGTGGTATTTTCTATTAATAAGAGCAAATTAAGGAGAAGAATATCTACTGCTATGAATCAACATAGCTCAGGTGCTCAAGCACTCAGAACAGTAGATAAATGGAGTGAAATGGAGATTATAAAGATATGCAGATGATTGATATCAATTTTAATCAAGAACACATAAAATGTAAATGATATTCAATCTTTTGAGAGGCTTGATTCTCTCCTAACACAACTCTCATCAACATTCCAGATATTCTTCTTGTTCTTAATTTGCTCTTATTCATAGAAAATACCGCTAACTAACTTCTAGCTTGCTCTCCAACATTCTGCTATGCATCAAATCTACCCACATGACCACATGTCACGCTTACGTATGCAAGGAGAAGGAAAAGGCCAGCTCATGAAAATATATAACTAATTTGCACATGTCAGCAAAAAGGAGGAAAGAAGTTGTTAGTTAATGATAGCTAGGGGAGGGGAACCTAAGGAGTTTGTAAGAGAAAGTGTTAAAATTCTGTTATAAATAGAAAGGGAGCTAATAGATTCAGTGCATGAAACAAAACATTACTGTTGGAAACAATTTGGCCCTAATATAATGCCCACATTTGCTTGTAATTGCTAACCCTTGTTCCATAGCAACTTGGTATCGGAGTAGCGCATTGCCGACGACAAGTAAATAGGTGCCATGCCATTCATTTGCTTGTAATTCCTAACCTTGACCCTTGTTGCATTTCTTCAAGCAAGCTTTTCCTTCTTTCTCCGTCACATACTCCCATCAAACCTTCTTCTCTCTGTATCATAACGTTCCTTTTACTTTCTTCAATCTTCTTATTCACTACCATATTTTAATCCATAATCAACAACTAATTATACTATTTATGATGATACACCTAACTGGTAATGTGTTGTGTAAATGTGTATTTGTTTTCCAAGCTCTCATTTCCTCTAAGAGACGGGCAGGTTATAAAGCTATTAAGCTGAGTATAAGCTGATGGTACTATACACTAAGAAAAGAAAACAAGTATATTAATTTGCACCATTTACATATCCTAGATATGAATAGAATCTAGCATTCACCGCTAATACTAACTAATGCCATCAGGAAGTAAAGGAACCTCAAGCACTATTACTATAGCAGTTAAAACAATTTGAAACTTGCAATCACTTATTAACAATGTATTATAACTAGGTATACCCTTAGTTTTCAATTTAAACAAGGTTTAGTTAATTTTTTAGGCTTTTGAAAATCGTATACTATTTAGGTGGTCATAGTTACTACTTATAGGTTAATTATATATGATAGCTTAAAACACTTGCAATAAATGTCTATAGCCTGTTACTATTAAAATAGATGTAAAGTAACACCATAACACTTAGAAAAGTATTAAAAAAATAATTAAATAAAGGAGTTTTAATGTAGTTCTCACGGTTCTCATATAAAGAGGATTCTCATTTGAACCTCTTCCTATATATATATAGCAACCCAGTTGAAAGAAAAGAAAGTCAATTAACCAAACCTGCATATTGAGATCAAGGAGATGAAGATTAGTAACAACAGCTCGAACAATGCTCTCTCTAGCAGATGAGAACTCCTGTCGATCCCACAACGTAAGAATCGCAATAATTGACCCTGAAGCCCATTCAGGCTTACCACCAGGAACATCAGCCAAATATAACATATTAATGGCCACCTCAAAGATCAATGCAGGATCCAAAGACTCCAAAAATGGCGACAAATGTATAACCACATCTGAAACACCCACAAACTTCTCAGCATTCCCAGACACCAATGGTGTAACCCCATCATCAACAGCCTTGGATGACAATTTGCGAATCGCCTCAACAGAGCCCGAAGCCACAGCCTTAACCCCATAAACCAAGGGGAAAACACTGGCACGGAAACTCTCAACAGGAAGAACCAAAGCCCTAGACATAAGTGAATTCCTCCTTTTCCAAACAAAGTCAACCATGGACGAAACCCAATTGGAACGAATTGCCACAGAATTCTCACTATCCACAAGCTTATCCCCAGCTAAACGACTCATCTTCTTAGACTCAAACTCCTTAAACAACCTCCCAACAGACTCGAAAGCAACCTTAGAAACTGCATCAGAAGGATCCAACATATTCAGCCCAATCCGTACCCACCAACTAGAGACACGATCAAGCAAGTTGACATTATTCTCACAAAGAACCACAAGGTCATCTCGTGCAAGAATACACCCCAGCGTCTCTGTGATTGAGAACCTGAACCCAGCACCATCAAATCCATATCAGACTTGAACAATTCCTCAACACTACAAACAAAGGATGAAAAAAAGATAAACGTTCATCCTACATGTAAGCCACACAACGTCGAACATGAGATTGGCGCTAATTGGATATATTAACAAATAATTTTATACTAGACAGCAAAGGAGGTATAAATCTCTGAACAGGTTAAAACATCAGCAACTTATAACTCTCTAACAAGAACCTAAAATATGATAATTTTATACTGCTCCGCCCCAAAACAACAAAAAATTAATCCAAACCAAAAATGTTGAACCCATACACAAAATTTTGGATCCTAGATGCACCTTTGCAGCTGAAATTTCGAAAAATAAAGAAACTCAAACACCAGAGAAATCAACAATTGCAGCACATTAAATGCTGATGCCAGGTATAAACATGAAAATTTTCAGCAAAATAACTGCGGTGGGAGGACTGAGCAAGGGTGGATTTTTCCGTAAAAGTAGTACTCAATCATAGAGAAACATCACCAGCTCAAAAATCTCTTAATGCAACCAATAAACATTAATACCATACTAGTAGACATTATTAGCAATTTAGCATCAAAATTTAGAGTTTGATACCACATACGAGTATAATAGACCAAGCAAATTCGGAGCGTTATTTTAAATGAAATTTTGTAGCAACGTGAACATTTAAGAAAATAATATATAAACATATTTTCAACCATTTCCATCCCAAGATTGCAAAATTCAATTATTGATCGAAATATAACCACAAAGTTCCCAGTTCACGGACCAGCAATTGACATTTGCAACATGAAATTCAACGACAGCAATAATTTGTATTGTCGAAGAAGCAAACAAACCTGAGATTGGCACTAGTAGAGTCGAAGAAAGAAGAGATGGTCTGATGAGACTGAGAAATGAGGGAAGATAGAAGATGAGAAGGGATAGCGGAAAGGAAAGAGACGGCAGCAGCGGAGACATCGGGATCGGGGAAGTGGAAATCGGAGATGACGCCAGAAATAAGAGACTCCCATAGGTGGGGAGTGAGGCGAGGAGAAGATCGGATAAGGTCAAAAGCGAGTTTTTTCGAGACAGCGGAGGAGGGAGCAGCGACGATTTCTTCGACGGCAGTTTTGGCGATTGGGGAAGTGTCGCGACCCGCGGCGGATTGCTGGAGAGCTTGAAGGAGGGCGCCAGATTGCCGTAGGGCGTCGTTCGACCGAAGGTCGGCTTGGATCTGTGCGAATAGAATGTCCATTGTTGGTGTTTATTATTGTCGATGTGTTGTTGGCTATGGTGGCAGGATCATTGAAAGGAAAGTCAAGGAGGCAAGGTGGTGGAACAATGGACTGAAAAGCGGAGGAAAAATGGAGGTGTTTTAACAGGAGTAAAAATTGTACAGAGTCAATTTTGTGTGTGGCTTGCCACACAGACAATTGATGGTGCGGCCATCTTCTTTCAAAAAATATTTTTTATCACTCTCCTCCTCAGTCCTCACTGTTATTTTTACCCATATAAAAGAGTATTACTCCATTTTTCATAACAATTTCCTTCTCTCCATTCCCTACCTTCACCAATTTCTATTCTCATGTTCTCACTTAAAGTGATTTTCATTTCCTGAGTTTCAATCGTAGTTGTCGCGTCATCTCTTTTCTATGATAATTTCCATTATTGGTTGGTAAAAAAGCACAAAACGATTGCAATTTTAAATAAAATTAAAGGACTGCAAATATAATAATTAACCCTTGTATCTATAATAAATAACCTCCATTATTTAATTGTGTAACCATCAATAAGTAGCCATCATTATTCAAATGAGTAATCCTTGTACTTATAATAATTAATCCTTATTATTCAAATGTTACATTTTATAACAAGTAACTTTCAGTATTTAAATAAATAACCCATTTATTTATAATAAGTAGTTCTCATTAATCAAACACTCTAAAATCTCATCACTTTATTACCAATAAGAGATCCTGCTTATTTGAAGAAAAAAAAAAGTAACCTCTAAATTAAAAGTATTATTATTTAATGAATATAATCTAAAAGTTAGGAGAAAAAAATGGAAAATAAAACAATAGTATAAAATTGTTGCAAAAGGGACAAAACCCACAACTTCACACGCACAGGTCAATCAGCCGCACAATAACTTCACATGCGGCATGCTGCGTATGAGTGCATTTCTTTTTTTTTTTTTTGCCAACAGGGCAACAACTACATAGAAGTTATGTGTTTTTGTCGATAACTATATAGGTTTTATTTTAATTTACACAACTACCTACATGTTTCAATTTTTTTTGTCTAACACTACCAAGTACCAACTACCGTTTTCCATTCAAGATGAATATTAGTGAGCACATAAGTTAACTTTCCCTCTAACATTATTCAACGAAATTACAAGAACACATTTGCATTCAAATCAACATTCTTCTTCTCACCCCCTTCGTTCAATTTTGCCCTTTAATCCAATCAATTCCCAATTGCAATTCTAACCAATTTCTCATTAAGCCAAATTTTGTCAATTTAATTTTTCATACATATATAAGCTCTAATCTAATGAAAAACTGCATGAACTTTTTGCTGAGAGGAATTATGGCAAAAAATTCAATAACTTATGGTTACAAAGCTAACTTTATTGAGCCTTGCCCTTCCCTCTTATTTTAGCGGACTTGTTGTTCTATTCCTTACTTCACGAGGACACCTTAAGACAATTCAAATTCTTCCTCCTAGGGGAGTGATAGAGAGTGAAATTTGGAAAATTTTGGAATTTTAAGGGGGTTAATAGATACCTCCATTTTAAGCATACTTAATTAATATGTGAATTGAATTAAAATGGTGAAATAAGGAATTAGTTAGTGATTATAATTTCAAGTTGATTCACATTTCTATTGATTCAATTGAACTCGTGACCCTTTTTTGGGTTACCAATTTCAATGGCGGCAACGAAGTATAAAATGTTGGGGCTCCTATTATCGGGACTGAGGAAGACGACGATGGCCGTGAGGGAGAGGTGTGTATGCTTCAATGGAGTTAATCCTTCATGATATTGTTGCTTTATTGGAGTTGTGTATGCTTTAATGGAGTTGTCTATTAATGGAGGATGGAGTAGTGGTTAAGGAGGAGGGAGAGGATGTGGTTGAAATTAAAGGAGCAGTACTACTACTAGAGGATGGAGCAGTACATTTGATGGTGGAATCCTTCATGAATTTGTTGCCATTAGGAATTGTGGTGTGATTAAAAGCAAACCTCAATCTTAGTGAAGAGGTTAATTAGTTCATTTGTTAGTATAGAATTGATGACAATGGCATAGTTGTATTTTTCTAAAGTTTAATGGACGGAAGTGTAAAGAATGGGACCCACTAACGTTCGTTTTAGATGGAAAATGTTAGTTGATAGTGTTTGACAAAAAAATTGAAACATATAGGTAGTTGTGTAAATTAAAATAGAATCTTGGTAGTTGTTGATAAAAACAAGTAACTTTTAGGTATTTGACAAAAAAAGCATTCCCATAATATAACTAGACTTTTCATAATTCCCAAGCTAATGTCCACCTCAGCAATTTAATAAATTTTTATTATTTTTCTTTTCATTCTATCAAAAATGTTGTTTAGAATAGCGGTTTTCATAATGTCAAATAGTGCTTTTGTATTAACACCAAAGAGTGGGCGGTTATTATTGCTAGCGTTTATTATGGTTGATGTTTGTTGGCTATGGTGGCAGGATCATTGAAAGGAAGGTCGAGGAGGCAAGGTGGTGGAACAATGGATTGAAAAGCGGAGGAGGAAAAATGAAGGTGTTTTAATAGGGGTAAAGATTGTACATTTGCATGTTATTGTATTAGTACTTGCATTTTTTATTTTTTTTTATTTTTTTTTGTTAATCCGGATTTGGGACTTATTTTTAGGTGGTTAGGTTGTAATTCTATCCCAATTATTGTTGTAGGGATCAAATACGCATTATTCTTATTGAGTGTAGTCTCACTCACCACTACATTAATAATTTATTGGTATTTTATATAAAAATTATAAAAGTATCAACCTTCAAATCTATTGTTCATTTGAACAAGGTAGTGACTATATTTCCCTTTGCATTCCTACAGAAATTACGACCCTTGCCTTGCTATTCAAATATCTCCATTCATCTCTCCTTCTTCACTTCACTTCCATTTCTCCTCCACTACCTGACCTACTTAGTTCTCCGTCGCGTTTAACTCTCATCACTCTCATCACCATCCTTTTCTAAACCCTAGATCCTTTTTAACATCTCAATTTCACCATCGATTTGTCCACCAAAGCCTTAATTAATTGATGGTTATTACTTCAATGTCACCACATCATTCATTCTACGGTTCCCAAATTGCTCTTTATATTATCTTATCTGGTGATTTTGATTGTTTTTATTTTGATTTTTTTACTAGAGATTGATGAGCAATAATGTGAATTCATGCAATAATATGATATTGAGGCTTTAAAATGTGAGTTCAATGCGTGTTTTAAAGTTTGATTATTCGATTAAATCAATTTGAGTTATGTCAAAATCGCATGTTTCAATGTGTAATTGTGCCGATAAAATTAGAGATTTTGATAAGTTTTTTATTGAATTTAGTTTATGCTACATATTATCATGGTGTTTATGTTTATTATGTTAGAATCCCATGTTTGCAATTTTTTTTTTTAATTTATCCATTTCTATTTGCAATTTTGGATGATTATGTGTTTCTGTTACTCGTACGTTGTTAATTTTTCCAAACAATCTTGAAAATTGTGTTACTTGTAGTTTGAGTTTTTGTTGATTATTTAGTGTTTTCCATATTATTTTGTGAACTTTTGAGTCAATTATTGGATTTAGATTTTGTTCTGGTGATTTTGGTTTTCGATTGTTGCAATTTGCTGTTAATGACTTAATGATGTTGAATCTAAGTTTTTCTCCGTTTTATATTAGGATCTGAGATTTTTAATGGTAGTATTTGATTTTGTGTATGTATTGAAATTTACTCGAGGTTGATTAAAATCTGTAGCTCAGTATAAATTTGGCTTTATAAGTTTCTTATCACTAGTACAAAACAAGCCTATTGAGGCACTTAATTAGATGCGCAACCCAATAAAAGTGCTAATTCAATTAAAATACGCTCAATGTAGAAGCGCATAACAAAAGCGCTGCAGATAAGCGTTGGTAAAGGACAAAACAAACCCGCCACTTACTTTTTAATAAAATCAAACCTCCCACTTCTTCCACTACTTGTTACGGAGCAGCAGTTTGTAAGAGATCAGAGGTAACTTTGAAAAATCAAAATCCTAATCAAAATCCCTCTCTCAATCGAATTCTATATTCAACCAATTCTATCAAATTTGAATTCCCTCCTTGCCTCTCACAATCACATAGCCTCTCAATCGTGTTGCCTCTCAATAATCCGTCGTTCCTCCAATTTTATCTAATTCGTCCGAGGTAAATTCATCGGGGGGCGTTATTCAGGCTTCGAATCTGAGTCCTACGGGAGATAGACACAGGCGGTAGTGATCAGAGGTCCCCCACTTGGATTCCCGCCCCATTAGCATCTCCGATTCGTCAGAGGTCAAACTGGTTTGGTTTCTTTCGTAGGCTTACGGAAACCTTGCCTCTTAGTTTTACTTTTTTTTTTCATTTAATTTGGTTCAATTTGTTCTTTATTTCAATTATACATGTTAATTTAATTCAATTTGGTGATATTTTGATCTTAATCTGATTTTTGCATCCGAATTTGGTTGAGATGTTCATAGTACTCCGATTTTTGCATATGAAATTCAATGAGTAATCAAATTATTGCTTGATTCTATTTGAATTACAATGAGTTTAGTCACTTTTGTTGGTTTTGCCTTTCGATTTTATATTTTATTGAGAAAAAAATTATGACAATCAGCAACTATTGAATTACTATAATGTATGTTTTAAAACTGTTGAATGAAACTGTTGAATGAGTATTATTGAGTAAAACTGTTGAATGAAATTTAGTTAACTGATTTACGGGTTTATTGAATTACTATTGAATTTGGTTTTATCCAATGCAACTGATTATTGAGTTTTAATGAGTAAAACTATTTACGGGTTTAGATGAATGAAATTGAAAATCTGTTTTCTTGGGTCTGCTCTAAATTGCACAATATTGAGCGGTTGGTTTCATCTATGATTATTGAGTTTTCCAATTTAGTTAACTGATTTACGGATTATTGTGCAACTAATTGTTTAATTGAGTTTCCCCTAATTTTTCATTTTTATGCCTTAATTTGGGTGAAATCGTTTTGTTTTGGAGATTAGGGTTGTAATTCTTTGTTTGAGAATGAGTGTTAGGTTGTTTGAATGGTGATGTTTCAACTGGGAGGTTTAATGGAATTGGGTTTAGGTCATGTTTAGGAGGTGTATAAGCGACAGTATTGTAAAGTTATTGGCATAGTGATATGGATTGATGAATAACGAGTTTTAATTCATTCAATTGGGAAAAAAAGGTTGGAAGAATGGATCTTTTGTACCTACTGACGGGAGTGGAAGAGTAGGGGGGAAGTACTGTAGTGCTGCAATGCTGCTGTGTTTGCTGCTTCTAGTTGGACTGGTTATTGTCTGGCTGGTATGCAGGTTGCAGTGGGGGGTTTGCAGTGCTGCTGTTGTCTGGCTACTTCTGGTATGGTGCAGGTTATTGTAGTTAAGAGGAATGTTGGTGGCAGCAGTTTGGTAATATATATGGTGCAGGTTATTGTAATACATAAATTGTGCATTTGTGATCGATTAATTTGTTTAATGCATTAACTTCATTACTTATTATTAGCTCATCAGTGAAAAATTACAAATCAAGTCTCTATGGACTATGGACATAATATTTATGTTAACTGTTACAACTTACAAGTAGTCGATCTATTACTACCTCATTACTTATAGCAGAATGTATTATTTAATTTCTCCAAGTAACAGGGAGGTGGATTATTGGAACACCTTTATTTTAATGAATTACTTAGGGTATAATACACTTGCAAAACGATAAAAGGAAAAAAAAAGAAAAAAAAGTCAAATGTTGATGTAGTAATAAGGATCTAGTTTCCATCCTCCTATGAGTCATAAGCTAAGTCACGAGTCTTCATAATAATAATAATAATAATGATAATAATAATAATAATAATTCTGGGTTGTGGTGGCCTGTTGATTGCTGTGGTGGCCTGTTGATTGCTGTGGTGGCCTGTTGCTCCTTTCTGTAGGCTGGGTGTTGTGAGTTTGTAGTGTGGCTCAGTTGCAATTCTGGGCTGCTGGGTTTGTTGCAGGTTGCAAGTTGCTGCTGTGGTGGCTTGCTTGCTGTGCTTGTTGTGTTGCTGATTTCAGTTGGTGTTGGTGAGCTGAGGCTGGTTTGCTATGGCAGGTTTGGCTGGTTGTGTTAGGAGGGTGTGAGGGTGGTTCTTGGGTAGGCAGGTCTGGTGAGCAGTTTTACTGTTGTCATTGCTGGTTGGTTTTGGTTTAGCAGTTTGCTTGCTCCCTAGGCTGGCTGACTGGGAATGTTATGAGTGCCTGTTTGCTGTTGGTGGCTGGTTTGCAGGTTATTTTGGTAGGTTTGCTGGTTTCAGTTGCTGTTGGTGAGCAGGTTTTGTAGTTCAGGCTGGTTTGTGTTTGGAGGATGTGAGGGTGGTTTTCTTGGGAAGGCAGTACTGGTGAGCAGTTTCACTGTTTCGTTGAGGAAATGGCAGTTGCTTGCTCCCTAGGCTGGCAGTGTGGGCTTGGATGTTGCTGTGAACTAGTGTTGGTGCAGTGCTGCTGCTTTGGTTTTGTATGTTGGTTTCAAAGCTACTAGTGGTGGTGTAGTTGTGTGGCTGTTCATCTATTGCTGGTTGTGGGTGTGAGGGTGGTCCTTGGGTAAGCAGATTTGTTGCGCAGTGTTGGTTGGCTGACTGGGCCTTTGTGAATAGGGCTCTTTAGCTGAGTGTTTTGGGGCTGATTTGCTTGCTTTTGTGTGGTTTCTTTTGATTTTTCTTGTATAGCTTGATTTGTTTTGAGCCGTCTTAACTGGACTGAGTTAGTTTGGTTAGGGATGGCTTTCTAGGTTGTATGTTTTCTCCGTTTTGGTAATAAAATTTCTCACATTTTACCAAAAAAAAAATAATAATAATAATAATCCTATTTCCTCCTTGGTTTTTCTTGCTAGTGGAAGCATTATTGTTGTATTAAAGTAGAAAATGCCCATAATGGAATGATAATGCATGCTAATAGTCAATCACTTGCGTATTAAACCTTATTTTTATATGATACAAAATATTTCCTGTCTGGAAAAAAAATCTCATAAAAGTGAACATATATTGCAAAGAACAGGAAAAATCATAGTCATGTCATCCCATAATTGGCATATACTTTAAATATGGTGCCAACATCTTTCTTTCTTATATGTTAAACCTACTTTCCTTGCTCATTTTTTAGGTACAAATTTTTATTGTTTTTTGTGATCAACTACTCAAACGTGTGTTCTTTTTCTTTCTTATTGTATGTTTTTTAAAATAGTTGGTGGGTTTGCTATTTTTCAGTTTAAAATTTCATGGATTTGAGAACAATCAAGGAATACTTAAATTTCCCAATAAAAACACCAGAATACCGAGTAGGGGTTGATGGCTTCATGAGTTATGCTAATAGGACTTTAACCATTGATGCCAAGCTTAGATGTCCTTGCATAAAATGTGTTAATAATAAGCTATTGAATACTGATGAAGTAAATTATCACTTGCTTCATAATGGAATGATGCGTAATTATTCAACATGGAATTTTCACAGGGAGAGTATGAATTAAGTTCGTACTCCAACTCCTATAGAACCAATGGTAGAAAATGAGACTGTGATGGGTATGGATATGCGTCAGATGCTGCATGACATATATGGTCGTGTAGATGGTGACCCGGTTGATGGTGAGAACATGGATGAAGGTGTACCGGGCCCTAACAGAGACGCACAGAGTTTCTATAACTTGCTAAAAGATGCTANAAAGTTTCTATAGCTTGCTAAAAGATGCTGAGCAAGAATTATGGCCTGGGTGTCAATTGACTAAGTTGTCTTTCTTAGTGCTTTTATTTCATATAAAGAGCACTAATAAATGGACTAATAAGTCTCTTAATGATTTATTTCAACTCTTACTACTTGCAATTCCAAGTAGTGCAAATCTGCCAAAGTCGTTTGCAGAAGCCAAAAAGGTCATTGAGAAGTTAGGTCTTGGGTATGTTAAAATTCATGCATGCCCAAATCATTGTCAATTGTATTGGAAAGATAAGGGTAATGATGATGAATGCTCAATTTGTGGTACTTCAAGGTGGAAAACTCAAAATGAGCAGACAACTTTAACAGGAAGAAAGAAAAAGAAAGGAGCCCCTGCAAAAGTATTACGTTATTTTCCGTTAATACCAAGACTAAAGAGGTTGTATATGTCTAAAAAAACTGCCACCTTAATGAGGTGGCATGATGAAGAACGCTTAAAAGAAGAAGGGGTGCTAAGACTTCCAGCTGATTCTGAAGCATGGAAATCATTTGACACTAGTTATCCAGCGTTCGGTGAAGAGAGTCACAATGTAAGGCTTGGGCTTGCTAGTGATGGTTTTAATCCTTTTGGGGTGATGAGCTCTGCACATAATTGTTGGCCGGTTGTTTTGGTACCATATAATTTGCCACCATGGATGTGTTTGAAACAATCTTCTCTTATTTTGTCGTCGTTAATTCCTGGACCCAGTAGCCCGGAAAATAACATTGATGTCTACTTACAACCGTTAATTGAAGAGTTAATGGAGTTATGGAATATTGGAGTTGAAACATACGATGCTTCTAAAAATGAAACTTTTAACATGCGTGCAGGCCTGCTATGGACAATCAGTGATTTTCCAGGATACGGAATGCTCTCTGGCTGGAGTGTCCATGGAGAAAAAGGCTGCCCTTGTTGTAATGTTAGAACCGATTCCAAGTGGCTTGATAATGGCCACAAGTACTGTTTTATGGGACATCGTCGTTTCCTAGATTTAAATCATCAATTTCGATCGAATTGTGATGCTTTCAATGGGGAAGAGGACTTTAGAGAAGCACCTATAATGCTAACTGGGGCTGAGGAGTTATGCCAAGTAAGAGAGATTCAGGATTTCAATTGCTCAAACACATGGAAGAAAAAAAATATGTTTTGGTCATTGCCATATCGGGAATC
Source organism: Suaeda aralocaspica (assembly GCA_016808085.1). Taxonomy (NCBI): domain Eukaryota; kingdom Viridiplantae; phylum Streptophyta; class Magnoliopsida; order Caryophyllales; family Amaranthaceae; genus Suaeda; species Suaeda aralocaspica. The sequence continues at coordinate 997,121 of PYUH01000223.1, forward strand.
TTACTTAATTAAACATAACTTAGATGTTATGCACATTGAAAAAAATGTGTGTGACAATGTGATTGGCACTTTGCTCAATCTAGAGGGGAAGACTAAAGATAATTTGAAAGCTCGCTTAGATCTACAAAAATGGGGATCGAGCAGACTCACCCAATAGAGAAAATCTCTAGAAATGGAAAAAAAAAACGACTTGCCACCTGCCCCTACACATTATCTAAAGATGAGAAGAGAATTTTGCAAAACTCTAATGACATCAAAGTTCCAAATGGTTATGCGTCAAATATTTCAAGATGCATAAATCTCCAACAAGCCAAATTACTTGGGCTTAAAAGCCACGATTGTCATATATTAATGCAACAACTTCTTCCTGTTGCATTGCGGGGCTTCTTTCGAAGGATGTGTTGGCGGTTTTGTTTGATTTATGTGGCTACTTTAGAGATGTATCTAGTAAGACTCTATATGTAACGACCTAAAAAAACTTGAGGCTCATATTCCTATAATTATATGTCACTTGGAGATGATTTTCCCTCCTAGTTTTTTCACCATAATGGTACACTTGGTTTTGCATCTAGCTACCCAAACAAGGATTGCTGGACCACTGCTTTTTATATGGATGTACTTCGTCGAGAGGTACCTTGGGTCATTGAAATCACATGTGCGTAATAAAGCTCATCCTGAGGCTTCCATTGCAGAAGCTACTGCAGCTCTCGAGTGTGAATATTTTTGTTCTACATACCTTNGTGTGTTAATTTTTGTTCTACATACCTTGATGGATTTGATATGATATTTAGGCTGTTTTCAAAGATTAATAATGACGCTTCAGTGGTAGATAATCCAAATATGGCTGAAGAAACGGTGTTTTCACAAGTGGGGCAGCCTTTAGGGAAGCCTAAGTCTTGCACTATTAGCCAAATTAGCAAGACACAAGCACATCGTTATGTGCTATTCAACTGTCCGGGTGTCGCTGAATTTTTACAGTAAGTATCAAAATTACATAATTCATATATAAAATCTGTTATTTCATACTTATAAATCAAAGATAAAGGCTATTTCATAATATAAATCAAAGATAAAGGTTATTTTTTAATGTATATTTATTATTTCCTTTTTTAAAGAGTACATGCTTCAGAACTTAAAAGACGAAGTCGTCCAAGGCGTTTAACATTAAAGACATTGAGCGCACTCAACATGAGTATTTCATGATTGGTTCAGGCAACATGTAAGTAGGGTCATTATCAATTTCTTCTTTTTATTATTATTATTATTATTATTATATTATTAATTATATAATTTTTTTTTATTTTTTTTAATTTGATCATGTATTGTTATATGCACTTTAAATAGGTTAACAAAATTGGAGGAAACTAATGGCATAGAATCTTTAAAGGAGGAAATTAGAATGCTTGCACGGGGTCCACTCGATGCTGTCACAAAATATCGGGGGTATAATGTCAATGGTTTTAGCTTTAGATCCAAGCGATTTGACAAGTGTACTCAAAATAGTGGTGTCGTGGTTATTGCAAAAACATCAAGCTATGCAAGTTCTAGTGATAGGAACCCTATTTTGGGAGATGTTGCGTACTATGGTCGAATAGTAGATATCATACAACTGAAATACTTTGGAGGAGATTCAGTTGTATTGTTCAAATGTGAATGGTTTGACCCTACAAGTGGAAGAGGTGTAAAGAAGGATGAATTAGGTTACACACTAGTCAATACTTCTCGATTAACGAATACAGGGGAAAACATAGAGCACGAGCCATATATTTTTGCAGCGCAAGCTGAACAAGTCTTTTACATACAAGACCAAAACAATCCACAATGGTCGGTTGCTATAAAAATGAAGCCCAAAGATAAATATGACTTGGTAGATGACGACTGTAATTTCTATATGATCAATGGGTTAGCCTTGTTAATTTCTGGAGGTCAGAGGAAGGAAAGGTAAATTTGTGCAGGGTTATGTTCTTTTTATTATTATCAAAACTGGTATTGGTGCTAAATAATTCCAATTGACTGTAAATCTCTTGCACTAATTTCACAGAAAAGAAGCAAGCGTAGTAAAGAATCACATAGCAAGGCTAAAGTAAAGCCGATTCATACCACTGGTACTAAGAGTCATGCTCGTGTTCGTGAAGAGTTGGTATGATAGATGTTTACATCCTTTAAATTATTGGACATGTTTTGATTACTTAATTTTGACTTGTCATCCTTATTTTTTTGCTTGTGATTTGTATTTTTTTGAATGCTTAGAAAAAAAGATTGAACAAGAGCCCATCACGAACTCAAACTTATATAGAATGCCACAAGCATGAATCAGAAGCAGATATAACGGTTTTTTTTTTTTTCTTCTGAATTTCTTATTTTCAAAATTTATGTTCCATTTTGCAATTGCTAATCACATAATTGTTTATGCTTTGTAGAATCAGATCAAGAAAATTATAACAGAGCAAGGGGACAAAGAAAACTTAGATGATGATCCAGTTTCACAAGTGTTGGGAAAAGATCAATTTGGCCGTGTTCGTGGTTTAGGATTAGGTGTTAAGCCATCAGACGTAGGAGAGCCTTCTATACCCCGGTCATGCACTAATCTAAACATGTCCACTGAGGATGAAGTAGCATTTATGCATTATTTTCGCCAATTAAAGGGGAAGGTCGAAAGATTGACAAATCTTGTGAGAAGGCAAGGCAAAACTATTATTAAAGTGAAGAGAAAGCTGGAAGATCATAACATTACCTTCTCAGATGAATCAGTATCTGAATCTGATGTTAGCATATCTGATTCTGATGAGTTCGAATCGGAGGAAGAGCATGAAAATTCTGATCCTAACTAGGTAAATACAATTCCTCTTATATACTTCTCGTATCAATTTATTTGGTTGTGGTTATGAGATGAACTGTTGCTTCCTCTCTGAAAATAATGGTGGTATTTGAATTTTTTGGCTTGACTTGACACAAGCAACTGTGTATCAGTTCTAATTGATTTGTTCTTTGTTACTTGATTCCTTATAATTGTGGATACCGGAAAAACAATGGTTGTTTGGGTGATCCCCTAGATTCATGATTGGATTGTTGGTTCGTTCTTGGATATGTTTCAAACAGGTTACAGGCTATAAATAGTCCCATTTTGGGATGGTTCATCCAATTTACAAAGGAGACTCTGCCGAAATTTCTATTGAAAATTCATAATTTATTACTTTGTGTTGATTGTCAAACAAACAAATTTGTGACTAATTATCTGATGTTTTGGGAAAAGTAGTTTCTGATCCATGGTTTTAAGTTTGATTTTTATGCTCTTGGCCAAAGTTTAGATTGATGTTGCAAATAAATTTGATACCTTTGTTTTATGTCATTTATGTAGGCCTAACAATGGAAATTTTCAATTGATATAGGTTATGCTTGCAACTCAAAAGATATCTCACAGAGGCAAATTCATAATCACATATGGGCGTCATTCAAAGTATCATTGAACTTCTACATGGACTGATTTATGTGGCATGAATAATGTTTTAATGTATAGATTTAAGCAGTAGTTTTTTGGAATGGTTTTAGGTACTTGAAAATATTTCAATGTTTGTTATTCATAACAACTTATTGAGTTTGATTTTTAGTTTCTTTTTGGTGTGTTGAATCCTTCTCTATACAAATTCTGCTATTGTTAGATTTCTTAATAGAAAAATAACAAGTTGAAATGACATATGCACAATTGCGATGCTAAAAGTGCGATGGATATATGGGGTCAAAAAGTGCGGCACCTTGCCTCTTGCGACGCTTAATAGCGCCTTTATAGATTGTGTAATAGTGAAACATTATAGTTATTGCGGCGTTTCAAGTATCGCATTAGGCTAATAAGCTATGAACCTACTATACTATGGCGGCGCTTATAAGTGCCTCTAAGAAGTGCCTCTAAAAGATGCTAAAGCATCAGGTGAAAGTCGCGGCGCTTTTAGTATGCTGTACCAACTTTGTCAAATTGCGCCGCTGCAGGTCCTTGCGGCATCCACTTATGCGGCACTTTAGCAAGCGTCGGTAAAGGATCTTCCGGCGCTTTTTTGCGTCGCAGGAACCTAATTTTGTCCGTCGCAATAGTCCATTCCTGTAGTAGTGTATTTGGCAGAGGGTGAAATGCAAGATGATTATTTTCTATGATAAAAGAAATAGTGATAATTAAGTTAATATTTCATGCATGTTTTATCCCCGATCCTGAGTGATTTTTAGCTCTAATGTGGCTCTTGCGCCGTTTCTACTAACTTTTGTCATTTCGAGTGCCTTTTGTGTTCTTTATGATATTTTGCAGGTTTTGACGATTTATTGTCATATCTCGAGTCATTTGGAGCATTTGAAGAGTTAGTGGAGAGTTGGAGATCATTTGGATGGCCTTGGTAGGGGTTAGAAAGCACTAAAGAAGGAATTAGAAGCAAACGAGCAAGAACGAAGAAGAACGAACCAAGAGAGCTATTCGCCCAGGTCGGAGGGTCGTACGCCCGGGTAGGTTATGTTTCGTCCAACTGACCTCGGCGGGTTGCTTCGGGAGGCTTTTTCACGATTTTTCTTCTTGTTTTGGGCTTTAATATAAATAGCTTGTATTCCTAAGCACTTGTACGCCTCTTTTCGCATATTTTCTAAATCCTAAACTCTAATTTAATTTTCTCTCTCTAAGTTATAGAATCCTTCAATCATGCAATCAATATAATTCCAGGTTTTCATTCAATTCTTATTTTATTGTTATTTAATTTATGTTCTTAATTTATGTTTATGTTTTAGTTTATGTTTTTAGTATTAGTATTAGTTTTAGTTTAGTTAATTATTTTAGATTTAGTTTTTTATGCCCTAGAATTTATGTTTTTAATTTGCTTAGTTCGTATTAATTAGTTTGTTTAATTATGTTTTTAGTTTTAGTTTCAATTATTGATTTGTTTTCCATCGTTTTAAATATGTGTGCTGCTACTAAATTTCAAGTTAAAGTCAACGACAAGTAATTAAGTAAACAAATGAGTTTTTTATTAATAATTTGAATGTAGGTACAACCTCTGTAAACAATTTATAGAAAATAAACTAAGACTTCTGATTCCGTTCCCCTGTTGTTGGATGACACTTGTCGACGTCAACTATATTTGTACGACAATGTTTGAGTGAGGGTTGATCAACTTTAATCTTACTTTGAATGTGTTTGAGTGCTACCTGAACAATCTGCACAATTTGGTAGTGCTTGTTGGTTATTGGAGGAGAGAATGAATTTCTTTCTTTCTCTTTTTCTTTTCTTTTCGTTTTTGGGTTTTTCTACATTGTGCCCCTGGAGTATTAGGTTTTCTACGTTGTGCCCTCTCAAATTAAAACTTCTACATGGTGCCCCTAAGGTTCATTAAGTGACTAAGCCATGACCTTTTCATTAAAAATATCACAATTTCAATCTTAATTTGGTGGCTCATACGCCTCCGTTCATGGCCCAAACTCTTACAATTTTCCTTGCAATTAAAATGCACTACGAACACTATGGTTCATACAACAAATAATTTACGGACATTTAATATTTGTTTAAGTACAAAGTCATGGCATAGTAACTAATTGAACCTTAGGGGTACCACATGGAAGTTTTAATTTGGGAGGGCACAGCGTAGAAAAGTCAATACCTTTTTTTTTTTCCTTCCCTTTTTTTAGGTAATGGTGGGTATTTATATGAGAGTTTGACCTCCATCTTGGACCTGAAGATGTGGGCTTGAACTCTTTTGATGACTTGAAAGTCTTATAGTCTTTTTAGCCCAATAGACATTTTATTTGGACTAACAATATGATCGGCCCAAATAACTTACTTATGACCTAAATTATTCTATTAACTTGGATATTTAATTCAAGGGCTATATTAATTAAAGTGAGCAAATATTTATTTTATTTAACTCAAATAATTAATTTATTTTAATTTCGACACTTTTATAAATTTTCGGTGTCTACAAATTGCCCCCTCGAGACTATGTCACGTACACGATTTGGAGTGTTTACTTGGGACAGGGTCTCGACGCTTACGACTTAAAAGCCATCAATTTCTTTAGGTCCATGTCATGTACACCAGATGAAGTGTTTGCTCATAACAAGGTTATTGATTCACTTGACTCGAAAGTCGAATCTTTTTTTTTCTAATCACGTACACATTTTAGAGTGTTTACTCATGACTAATTCAATTAACTTGGGAACTTGTTTCTTTTTTTTTTTTTTTTTTTTTTTTTTTTTTTTTTTTTTNTTTTTTTTTTTTTTTTTTTTTTTTTTTTTTTTTTTTTTTTTTTTTTTTTTTTTTAAACAACGTTTCTCAAAATAAGGTTAGAGGATATAATTGAAATCAATATATTCATCCATAAATCTCCTTAACTGATAATTTTTTTATTTTTTTTTTCAAGATACAATGCATAGGATTTTATCCCAAATCCTAATTTGCTTAGCAAACCGTATTTAACAACTGCGCACTTTCTTTGATTTATTTAAACAAACCTCAAAGTTTCATGCCCATAAATCCATAATCACATCTTCATGAGTCATCACTTTCCTGTAATTTGCAAGCTATAAGCCTTGTACTAGTAACTAGTGAGTACGGTTGACTTGGAGGGTGCCAACTTGATGTTGAATAATTTCTACCACTTTTCTATACTCTTGTTGACAAATACAGGAGCAAAATACCCTTAGCTGATAGTACTCTTCTTGCTTTGGCCCTTAACTAGTATATATTGGCCACCCCATGATGAATTCTTTTGATTATTGTATTCTTAATGCAACACCCATAACCAATATACAATTGGTCAATGACTGTCTGTTTCAATCTCGTGATGGAAATTGAAATTTTCGCTGCAATATTCCTCCTTGGTCGATGTAGCTGTTGCTACTAAATTTCAAGTCAAAGTCAACGACAAGTAATTAAGTAAATAAATAATATTTTATTAATAATTTGAATGTAGGTACAATCTCTGTAAACAGTTTATAAAAAATAAACTCAGCCTTCTGATTCTGTTCCACTGCTAGGATGACACTTGTCGACGTCAACCAAATTTAACAGTTGCTGACGTCAACCAAATTTGAGTGGGGGTTGACCAGCTTCAATGTCACTTTGAATGTGTTTGACTATCCCTGAACAATCGGCACAATTTTGTAGTGCTTATTGATTGTTGACTGAGAGAGTTTGTAAATTCTTTGGAATGTCCTTGATTGACTTTTTTTCCAATGAATTCCTCCTCCCTCTTCTCTTGAGGTGATAATGGGTATTTATAGGAGAGTTTGACCTCCATCTTGGACCCGGAGATGTGGGCTTGGATTCTTCTGATGACTTGGAAGTCTCGTAGTCTTTTTGGCCCAATAAACATTTTATTTGGACTAATAATATAATCGACCCAAATAATTTAATTATGACCCAAATTATTTAATTAATTTGGATATTTAATTTAAAGGGCTAAATTAATTAAATTGAGCAGATATTTATTATATTTAACTCAATAATTTATTTATTTTAATTTTGACACTTCAATAAATTTTCGGTGTCTACAAATTGCCCCCTCGAGACTGTGTCACGTACACGATTTTGAGTGTTTATTCGCGACAGGGTCTCGACGTGTTTGACTTGGAAGTCTTTTTTATTTTTTATTTTTTTTGTTGTCCATGTCATGTACACAAGTTAGAGTGTTTGCTTAGTACCGATTTGATTGCCTTTGGAAAGTTTGAAGTCGCTACCCTTTATTTCACTTATCACGTACACAATTTGGGGTTAGAGGATATATCAATCTGATTGAAAGATAATTTTTCTTGAGATTAGATTTGGAAGATATATCTTTGTGAACCGAAATCTATTCAATCTATATACCCCGCATATTTCCTTAACCGACAAAGTTGATCCTTTTTTCCAAAAGATGTAATCATATAAGATTAATCCCCCAAATCCTAAACATATTAGCAAGCAAATATATTATCAACCCTACTAAACGCCTCTTATATTGTCATTATACTATATAAGCTGCATGCCTCTAATTGACTTTCATCTCTTTACTTCATACTTCATAGTCATCAAAGGCCCTGCATAAACTCTTTGCCACGTGAGTGACCTTTCTCTCTTTCTTGCTAATGTATGTAAGTCTTCTAACTTCCCTTTCCTTAGTATTTTCTTTCCTTAATTTCTTTTATGCTTGTATAACTCTGTTACGCCTCTGTTTCAACTTTGATACGGAAATCTTTTTTTCTTTTTTTTTTTTTTT
>PYUH01000223.1:1019789-1046406 GCA_016808085.1 Suaeda aralocaspica
CTGTGATGATTCACCTGATTCCTTGAGCACAAAAGGCCTGAAAGGAGATGATAGAGGAGAACTACTATCAGTTCCAGATTCAACCTCTATGTTTGGGTTGTAAAGGGGACTAGTGTGAACGACTAAGTCTTCTTCCTTGTCAACATCAATTTGTCTTGGCGACTTGAAAGAAGTCAATGACAATCGTTTGTGTCCAGCAATGGAACTTGAACTTGTATGTTCAGTGGTAGAGTTTGAACCAAAGACAGGAGACTCACGCGCCCTATAAGATGTGTTAAGTGCCTCCAAAGCAGCCTCAACAACGCTATTATTGCGTACTTTGGTAGGTACCGCGGCTGCACGCAGACTTGCTGCAGCAGACGTGACTGCAGCTCTTTTCATTCCCCTGGTGAATATGCCACTGTCAGGATTTCCAATGACTTCACCGAGGCTTGCTGATTGTCGTCGAGTATTGACAGACTTCTTTCTCTCAGCAGACTTTGAAATGGTCTTGTTGGAAGACATTTCTTAATTTTTTTTTTAAGTGCTTGAAGAACAGAGATGAGAAGCAGAGATGGTCCCACCGAGCGTGCCAGAAATTTGTTGCTACTAAATTTCAAGTCAAAGTCAACGACAAGTAATTAAGTAAATAAATAATATTTTATTAATAATTTGAATGTAGGTACAATCTCTGTAAACAGTTTATAAAAAATAAACTCAGCCTTCTGATTCTGTTCCACTGCTAGGATGACACTTGTCGACGTCAACCAAATTTAACAGTTGCTGACGTCAACCAAATTTGAGTGGGGGTTGACCAGCTTCAATGTCACTTTGAATGTGTTTGACTATCCCTGAACAATCGGCACAATTTTGTAGTGCTTATTGATTGTTGACTGAGAGAGTTTGTAAATTCTTTGGAATGTCCTTGATTGACTTTTTTTCCAATGAATTCCTCCTCCCTCTTCTCTTGAGGTGATAATGGGTATTTATAGGAGAGTTTGACCTCCATCTTGGACCCGGAGATGTGGGCTTGGATTCTTCTGATGACTTGGAAGTCTCGTAGTCTTTTTGGCCCAATAAACATTTTATTTGGACTAATAATATAATCGGCCCAAATAATTTAATTATGACCCAAATTATTTAATTAATTTGGATATTTAATTTAAAGGACTAAATTAATTAAATTGAGCAGATATTTATTATATTTAACTCAATAATTTATTTATTTTAATTTTGACACTTCAATAAATTTTCGGTGTCTACAGTAGCTAGCAACACAATCAAATTTAACTTATTTACTTCTCTGTACTTGCCTTTTGATTGACATGTATGAGCATTGCCATTAGTTAGCCCCCCTCGTCAATATCTTCTAACTTCTTCTACCTTTTAATTTACTCTATTGTTTTGGAGGCTTGGATGAATTTAATTTGGGTATAATGGTGTAATGCAATTGAGCTTTTGACAATGCCACCGTCACCATCTACTCACTGTCAATACAAGTAAGCCAAATTCTTCAATTATTTGATAGTACATGCTTTATTCACATTTTTTGACACCACTGATAACTCCTTGTTGATCTGATATGTATGTAGTACTGCGTTCCAATATTGTTGCGCTGTCACCGAAATCAATAATTCAAATTCGGGTCGAGGTGGGTACTTGATTGGATTAGCATATTCATCTTACTCCTATTATTCGTTATTGACCGCCAATTATGGGCACCTCTTGATTAATTAATAACACCTCGCGCCCGTCCTTTGTGAATCAACACTCCGTTTTGGTTTGGTGAGTAAAGAGGCAAAGATAGCGTTTTTTAGTAAACCTTTCCTTTCATTTGTAGTTATAATTCGATTCCACCGTGAAATCGAACTCATGTCGCCGTATCTTTTTTTTTTTTAATACCCCTGATTAATTTAATCTTGATTCGTATTTAACAAAACGTTACAAAAGCTTTAGCGGAGATATAATAACGAGCCCAAGCAGAGTACTCCGTACTTAATTTCTACGTTGAAAATTCTTTTGTATTGCACCTTGATTGTTTTAATGCATATACCACGTATCTTATTTTGCCTTCTTTTTTTGGTTGCTCCACCAACTGACTTGAAATTCTTAATTAGATTTAATCGCATGAATTATACACTTGCATTGTATTAATATAATGGATTCCACTTTTGCTCTGGTTTTTGCCTAGTCGTATGAACATGCATAACCCACTGATTAAGACAATAATTTTACTCAACAAGTCAACATTGACCATACTCCGGCATATGTCACTACACTAGTACCACTTGATTATTTTGTTTCATTCACATGCAAATCATTAGTAATGAGCATGTACTTGATGCATTACCCTTTATGTCTTTGATACCTTAAATAGCCATTAACATAGTAATTAAGATGAATTCCATACATATGATTTGCTTGACCTTCTTATAGTATAATAGCCTTGCATCCCTTTTGTTTGATCATTCTATAAATTCATCAGAACCCTTGGCCTATATGATGAGATGTACATGCCTCTTTTGACACGAGTACATTATTTTCCTTTCTCATTTGAAGTAGTGGTTGGCTAGTGGACAATAGCATAAGAGGCTTTAAGCGGTGCAATTGATTTGATCGACCTCATGGGCTTACTCCAAGCATTCCAAATGATCGAGTTACTTCATTCCATTCCAATCTCTACTAAGAACTTGTCTTTCTCTTTAATATTTTTAGCACATCATAGTTGTATTGCTCTTGTTTGTGTGGATGCATGTATTTGCAGGTCAGTCACCATAGTCGTGGGTGAGAGTTATCGTGATGGGTCAATTAATTCGCCCATTTGAACCCATCAAAAGTGTTTAGGTCACATTGGCTCGCCCTGTGAACCTAACACTTTCAGATAGCCTCATTGAAGAATGAAGATGTAGCAGTTTCCGGGGGTCATCATAGAAGTTGAGAGTTATCGTGATGGGTTAATAGGTTCACCCATTTGATCCCATCAGAAGTGTTTAGGTCACATTGGCTCACCCTGTGAACCTAAGACTTTCAGTTAGCCTCACTGAAGAATGAAGACGCACCAGTGGCTAGGGATCATCATAGAAGTTGAGAGTTATCGTGGTGGGTCAATTGGCTGGCCTATTTGAACCCATCAGAAGTGTTTAGGTCACATTGGCTCACCCTGTGAACCTAACACTTTCAGATAGCCTCATTGAAGAACAATGCATTGTTCAAGAATAAAGCAACATCCACCTTGTATTGGCGCTTGCTAGCTACACACTCCCCATTCCCCTTTTATGCTCATATATTTTTATCTTGTTTTAAGATAACAAGTTATCACCATCATAACTTTGCTCACATGTGTTTTGCTTGATGTGCAGTTTTGGTGACGCACAGTTTAACCTCTTGCTTAGGATATATATTTTTTTTGACGAACTTGTAGTTTAAACTCTTGCTTAGAAGATGTTTTTTTTTTGAACTTGCAGTTTAAGCTCTTGCTTAGGAAATTACTCTTTCTTGTGGAGGGGATTTTTTGTTGGTTGTCTGGCTGCACTTGAGTTTTCAGTCTTTCATCATACATTATCGAATGTTTCATCTCTTTGATTACTCAAGCTGCCTACGTACTTGCAAGTAACAATGACATCACTTTGCAAGATCAAGCCATACATAGTTCTAGGGACAAACCCTTTTTTTTTTTTTTACTTTTTTTTGGGCTTCTACTACTGTTCTTCAACGAGCTTCATTTCAGGAGTAGTAGTGCTTAAGGAATTTGCCATTTATAGGACCAATGCGCAACCCATCACTATCTACTACTTTGTAAGCTCCATTTGTATAGACCTCTTGCACCACATAAGGGCCATCCCACTTAGATGTGAACTTGTTTCTGGTCTTGCGGGATGTAATTATAGGTTTTCTTACCAGCCAACACCATGTCCCCAACTTGAAAGAAATGAGGCGGAACTTTTATTAAAAGCCTGTGACATGCGAGCTTGGTAGCATTCTAAACTTTGTTAAGCTTGGAGCCTCTTTTCATCTAGTGCTTCTAACTCTGCCAATTGAAGCTTATAGCTTTCTTTATTGGTTAGGCCTTCTTGTATAGCAACTCGTAGCGATGGGATTTGCAACTCCAACGGTAGGACAGGTTCCACACCATACACCAAAGCATATGGCGTTGCTTGTGTTGCAGTCTTATATGTTGTCATGTATGCCCAAAGAGCTTCTCCAATTCGCTCATGCCAATCACATTTAGTTTTTGACTCCATTTTACTCAACAAGTTACAAAGCGTTTTGTTAAAGGCTTCAGCTAGCCCATTGGTAGGAGAGTTGTACATTGACAACTTGTGTTGGGTGAATTTAAACTTTTCGCAGAGACTTGTCATCAGCCTGTTGTAAAATGGTTTCCCATTGTCAGTGACAATTCGTTTTGGTACACCATATATATAGATAATGTGAGTTCGAATGGAGTCAACCACATTTTCTTTCTTCACTTCACGAAGTTGAATTGCTTCAGCCCACTTGGAGAAATAGTCTGTTGCAGCCAAAATGTATGCATGGCCTGTGAACGACTTTGGAGTGATAGGTCCTACGACATCAAGTCCCCATGCTTCAAAGGGCCAAGAAGCCACTGTAATACCCCATATTTTCACGTATTTTAAAGAATTATTTCCGTATTTTGTACGTATGTTTTAATATTTTCATTGATAAATTGTTATAAGGCAAGGGCATAAAAGTAATTTCAAATTATTAGGATAATTGTGGGATTTCACCAAATCCTACTTTGGGGCCTATAAATACCCCTTAAAACCCAATTTTTAGATTTTATTTTGCAACTTGATGATTTAAGATTCCAAAATTTAAAGAAAGAAATAGAGAAACAAAAAGAAAAAAAAAAGAGAGGAAGTTCGAACAAGAATTTTTTTTTGTGTGTTCGGTTTTTGGTGAAGTAAAAAAATAACTTTGTCTCCGGAGCCCCGCCAGACCCACCTGCCGCTGCTTCGTCGGCCACCCTCCTCCCCTTTTGGTATTTTCGGATCTCTATAAAAAAATTCTTCTTCTTTTCTTTTTGTTTCAATCTTGGAAAATTCATGTTTATATTTATGATTAATCATGTTTTTACAAGTTTCAATCATGTTTTATGAAGTTATGATATGTTTAAAGACAAACACTAGAACAAGAATTCATGCTTGGTTGATCCTTTATGTTATGATATGTTGTTGTGCTTATTTAGATTGTGAATTGACATGCATGACAAGTTTTATTAGAAGCATGATTTTATATTATTTTGACATTCCATGTTTTTAGCAATATAAATTCTACAAGATTTAATTGGAATGTTATGACCAGTTTAATTTGATCAATAGCTTATTTGTAAAGAAAGGAAGTTTTGAAGTTGGTTAGTTACTTAATCAACAAGAAAAGTAGTTTGTAAGTTTTTATTCACATGATTAATAGAAGCTAATGAGAAATTATTTTATACATGTTGCCAGTCACAGTTTAATGTGTGGTCAAGGAGAAAGTAAATAGTTAGCCACTCACAGTGAATGTGTGGTAAAGGAAGTTTATTTAATTAAAGAACACACATAAGATTCTTTTTTTTATTTTTAGAATCACTTTAAATCAAAGATAATTAACATGGCTTGCTTGGTTGAATGCATGTTTTTAAGTGATGTTGCATGTGAGTCATAACATTGTTAAACCGGCTAATCACGTAAAGTGTAACACCCTGGAAATTTCGTACCTTTTCCAAAACCGGTTTACTGTCCTAGCATTTACTAAAAACCCGAAACTTCCAGAATATTACCGCCACCGTGTGGAAACGGTTAAGGTAATTATCAAAGTTACTACAGCGGAAGACACTTTTAAAAAAAACATTTCAAAACTACTCAAAGTCAACTTCAAAAACATTAAATCAAACCATTGGAAAACTCTTACAACTTCGGAACCATAACGACCCTTACAACCAAATGAAAGTAAACTTGTAAAATAATGTTAGTCCAACATCAAAAGAGATAACATCCACAAACAAAGTTACTAAGAAAACTACTACTACGAAAGCAAGACAAGAACGCTCTGCCAATCCTAGCATTATTGACATATGCCCTCCTGGACCTGTTGCTTTCTCTTTATTCAAGACTTACTACTCGCCATCGAAATGGGTCATCATAGGGCCAAGATCAAAGATTAGGCCATGCACACAAAAAGCACGTAATCAACAAAGCTGAGTACATAAACACTAAAAGACTATGCAACACACTAGCATGAACCTAGACAAGGGCATAAAGCAATAAACACGTATCTTACCATTCCTGCAATGTACATGCAACACTTGGTTAGAATAAACCAATTTAATTTATTTACGTAATTTGGAATTCACATCGAACGGGTTTTCTCCTATAAACAATCTCCCTATTGGGCACCAGTTGGGGAGCAACTCCCAAAAGGTATTACCTATGTCACACGAGGTGACGGATATCCAACGCATTAATAATAGAAATAAAGAGTACAACGTCTTGTACCCCAATTAGAAGATAAAAGAACATCAGTCTAGTAACTCCTCCCATTGTTCATACTCAAGGTATATACGTTCCAAGAGTTTTGGTGCGAATCCTCTTTTACTTTACGTAATTATCAAGTTACTTGAAAATGTGAACAAACAACACACAAACAAATAACCAACATTGCACATAGACATGTAACTTCCTTTTTAAGTAACCTCTTTTAGTGAACACTTGTTTTAAACCTTCCTCTTTAACTATTCCACACATAAACCGTGAGTGGATCAAACTTCCTTCTATACTACACATTATACTGTGAGTGGCTATAAATAAAATGAATGCTCATACTTGAAAACGTGAACCTTGTCACAACTATGCTATACATATGCAAAATGTTGCTCAACTTTGAAAATAGCTCTGCTATGCTTTAATTCTTGCAAAATATGACTACTTATATGTCCATAAGGGCTCATGTTCAATCATGAATTAAATAAAATATACTATTACCATAAGAGGAATAAACTTGTAGTCATATAGTCAACAAACTACTAACACATGTAAAACATGTAAACATATAAGGAACTTCTCAACATGCATGAAAGCATACTTGGCTACTAAGCAACCTATAACATGAACATATACATGTCCTAGCATGATACTACGTCCATGAACCATCCTTTAGTACTTACTTACCTTATAAAATAACGGTGATTTGCCACCACATCACTAGAACTCGCTTACTCCGAAGCTTCCGACATTAACAAAGGCTTATACTAATTAAAACCCTCGTTTACTAAATTTTCCAGCAGCTTAAACACCCTTTAAAACTTCTCAAAACGTCACATAATGACCTATAAGAAACCACTAACAATACCATGCATTACCCATAATATATCCTTCTTAAAACATCCTTTATTCGCACTTAGAATAAATTTTCGGCATACTTAGATGCTTAAAAACACTTTAAAACGCCTTTAAATTTATTATTACCACCTTACTTAATTTTCGGAAACTTGTTTAAGCTTTATAAAACCTCAACATATATCTTATGTCATTTTAGAAAAGTGGACAGCAATTTAGAAGAATCAAAACTCCATGAAAAACCTTAAAAACAACATAAATCAATCATACAACGTAATACTTAACTTATATGATCAATTCATGCTAATTACATACTTTAAAACCCTAATTATTCACTTTATAAAATCTGGACAGCATGTAAAACATGCTTAAAATCACTTTTAAACTTCATGAAACATACTAAAAATCATATGTAACGTTATAGAATCGACATGTGATCATACTAGCATATATAATATGAACACTTAAAACTTATTTCAACTTGCTTTTATATAATTTTCAGATTTATTAATTAACTTTAAACACATGGAAAACTCATAAAAACATCATAAAACTCTTTTGCAATCTACTAACATCATTATGAAACCAACCTATGCTTTAGAATAATTTTTCATAAGTCAAAAACATGTTCATAATATTTATTCTATTGAATTTCATGATTTCAAAATTTGGACAGCAATTTATTTTATGTTTAAAGCCTTTAAAAATCAATCTAAACTTCATAAAATTATCATAAATTCACCCAACAACAATTCATGATCATAATATTGAAGTTTAAATCATTAAAACTCATAAAAATCAAGAATTTTATTACTTTATAAACCCTAATCTAAAATTTCATGAACAACAAATTAATTCATACTTTAAAACAAGTCATAACTTCATAAAACATGATTGAAACTTATACAAACATGATTAATCATAAATATAAACATGAATTTGCAAAATTAAAAAGAAAGAAGATTTTTTTTATATTATGTTCGAAAATTACCGAAATAAGGGGGAGGAGCAAGGCCGGTGAGGGTGGCCGGCGGTGACCAGGCGGGCTCCGGCGGGGGCGCAAGAAAAAGTTTTTTTTTCTTTTTCCTTCGGAAAACCGAACACCCCAATTTTTTTTTTGTTTTGTGTTTTGCTTTAGAATTTTAGAGAAAGATTAAAGGTATGATTTTTGGGTGTTTAAGGCTATTTATAGGGCCACTAATCAGAATTTTCTGATTAGTTTAGGTTTTTAAATGGGCTTTATGACTTAGAGTAGAATTGGGCTTGTTTTAAAATAATATAAAATACCCATTTAAAACCCATTATTTTTAAAACAACGAAAAGCCTTTAATAAATTCCCGAACACTTTAAAATAATTTAAAACTCTTATAAAATTTTCAAAAACTTATTGAAATAATTCATAAACCTTTGTTTAAATATTTAATTCATTTAAACAATCATGAAAACTTAAAATATACTTTATAAATACGTATTTAATATGTAAAAATTCCTCAAAAATACGGGGTATTACATAAAGTGTAAGCGGATTTGCACCAAAACTCTTGGAACGTATATACCTCGAGTATGAACAATGGGAGGAGTCGTATGGAACAGTGATCTATGACTTCTAATTGGAGTACAAGACGTTATACTCTTTTATATTTTTAATGCGCTAGAAATCCGTCACTTTATGTGATATAGGTAATACCTTCTTGGAGTTGCTCCTAAGTTGGTGCCCAATAAGGCGATTTTAAAGGAAAGGAAACCCGTTCGATGCAAAATCCAAAGTTTAAATTTAATAATTGATCTGTTAATGTTGAGTCTATGCACAGGTGAAGAATTGTCAACGGTAAAATGTATGTATGTCTTGTTTTAATTTATGTTGCTCTTGTTGCATAGTCTTTAGTAGTTATGCACTCAACTTTGCTGACTGTTTGTTTTGTGTGCATGACTTTGTCTTGGACTTGGCCGTATGATGACCCACTTGTTGGCGAGTAGTTGTCTAGAATAAGAAACGCTACAGGTACAAGTGGGGATAAGTCATTTGGTGCTGGGATGGAGTGAGAGTGCTTGCCGTGTAGTTTTCGTAGTTTCTAAACTTACTTGCTTATGGAGTTATCTAACTTTTATTTGGATGTTGTTATTTTCAAAGTTTTAGTTTTGGTTTTTAAGGGTCATTAAGATGGTTCTGAAGTGTAATAAAGTTTTAAGTTGGTTTTATTTCGAATGTTGGTTTAAATTTAGTTTTGAGACTGTTTTAAAGGTTAAGTTTTTTAAATTGGTTTTGGTTTTAAGACTTTCGCTGTAGTGCTTTGATAAATGCCTTAACCGTTATCACGGTGGCGGTAATACTTTGGTTTTTCCTTGTTATTTAGGAGTTTTAATAATATTTCTTTAATATTTATAATATGTTTTCCGGGAAAATCATGGATAGACAGTTAGGAAATTCCATGGTGTTACAGCCACCGTGGGATGCAATGGTTCTCTGGGTTGATGAATAAAGTTGGCATGGAACTGACATGCTTCACATTTCTTCGCATAGTCCATGCAATCTTGTACTGTTGTGGGCCAATAGTATATTCTTTTGACATGATCATGCAACTTTGGGCCTGATTGATGAGCATAACAAATCCTAGAGTGAGCTTCTTCCATGATCTTTGTTGCTTCATCTTTTGCAAGGCACCGCAACCAAAGTCCATGAAAGGACCTTCGATAAAGTGTTTTCTTGTAGTATGTAAATCTAGGAGCTCGACGACGTATCTCATTTTTGCGCTTTGGATCACTTGTTAATTTCCATGTTCCAAATAATCTATAATTGGTTGTTGCCAATCCTCTTTGTCAATTTGGTAGACAAATATTGAATTGACCTCTTCATCACTCTCTTCCTCATCAAGCGACATAACCCATCGATCACACATAAATACATTCATGGTCTCTTCTGCCCCCAGTGCCAAAGTGGCTGCAAGATTAGCAAGCGCGTTAGCCATCTTGCTGGCACTCCTTGGAACATGTTCTAACTTTGTAGTTTCAAATTTGGATAGTAGCTTTAAAGCACATCTATGGAGAGGGAGTAAGTCTTCTTTCTTGACTTCATATTCACCAACAAGTTGACTTATGACCAATTGTGAGTCTCCAAAGATATCAAAGTCCTTTATTCCCATTTCCATAGCTATTTGAAGGCCTATGATAAGAGCTTGGTACTCAGCCACATTATTTGAGTATATTTGAGTCAAGACAAATGAATAAGTTAGCACATGCTTTTTGGGTGACAGTAGTGTGACCCCTACACCTGCTCCATCGCGACGAGATGCCCCATTGAAATACATTTGCCAAGGTGGCAAGACATCCACATAGAACACTCCTTTGCCTGGTAATTCATCATCCTTAAATTCCCATTTTACGGGTACTGGATGATCCGTAAAGAAGTCGGCTATTGCTTGCCCTTTAACAGCTTTTTCAGGGACAAAGATGATGCTATTTTGTTTTAAAAGCGTTGCCCACTTTTCAAGTCGACCCGAGAGTACTGGTCTTGGCAGTATGTATTTTATTGGATCTTCTTTTGAAACAACATGAACTTTATGAGCCTGCATGTAGTGTCTCACCTTTTGAATAGCAAAAACCAAAGCCAGACAAACTTTCTCGATGGGAGAGTAATTCACCTCTGCTCCTACCAAGGTTTTACTTAGGTAATACAGAGCAGTTTCTTTACCCTCTTTATTTTCTTGGGCACCCATTTCCCCCAAGGATTGTTCTTGTGCGGCAATATAAAGAATGAGTGGCTTCCCCTTAATTAGTGCCCCCAACACTAGAGGAGAAGACAAATAATTTTTCATACTTTGGAAAACATTTTGACATAATTCATCCTATTTGAATGGGGCACCCTTTTTCATGAGATAGCTGAAAGGATGACATCTTCCAGCAAGATTAGAGATGAATCGTCGTATATAAGCAAGGCGCCCTTGGAGGCCCCAAAGCTCCTTGAGATTCTTGGGTGGTGGCATTTCTTGGATCACTTTGATCTTGGCTTGATCGATCTCAATGCCTTTATGTCTCATAATGAAGCGTAGAAATTTTCCAGACGTGAAGCCAGATGTGCATTTAAGAGGATTCATTTTAAGTTGACATTTTCGCAATTGCTCAAACACTTAGTGAAGGTCTTCCAAGTAGTCCTTCCTTCTTTTACACTTAACCAACAAATCATCCACATAGCATTCCACAACTTTGTGCATCATAACTCAAATATTTTTTGCATGGCTCGTTGGTATGTGGCACCAACATTTTTTAGTCTAAAAGGCATAACTTTGTAGCAAAATATCCCTTTGGGAGTGCGAAAGGCAGTTGTCTCTTGGTCTTCAATTGCCATTTGAATTTGATTGTATCCAGCTGTATAATCTATAAATAGCAAAGCCTCATGACCAGTAGTTGCACCGATCATGATTTCGGTGACTAGAAGAGGGAAGTCATCTTTTGGACATGCGTCATTCAAATCACGAAAGTCAACACAAATCCTCAATTATCCATTTTTCTTCCTTACAGGAACTATATTTGCTATCCATGTTGGGTACTTTACCTCGCGAATAAAACTAGCATCTATAAGCTTGTTAACTTCACTCTCAATTTCAGGGATTAACTCTGGCCTGAACCTTCGCTGAGGTTGTTTTTTTGGGTTGACGCCATTCTTTATTGCCATGTGATGCATCACAACTTTTGAGTTGAGTCCTACCATTTTCTTATAACTCCAAGCGAAGACATCTTTATAATTAGACAACAGATTATGGTATTCTTGCTCATCTTCTTGAGAAAGATGAGCACTAACATACACTGGTCGAGGATCTTCAGAACTCCCTAAGTTTAGCTCTTTCAAATCATCCACAGTGGCTTGCCCACCATCTTCCAATGTTTTGGGAGCTTCATCAGTTTCAACTTCTTCGTCCATATTGGAGAATTCTTGCACTGTAACGTGATGTGATGTAACAATTTGTTCTAACTCCTCACTTGGTTCATCTTGCTTAAAGATGACAACCATCCGACCCTTGGCCTTTAGAGGCTGTCATTTGGTGATATCAGCCTCTTGTTTTTGTATCATCCTAGATGGAATAACACTCTTGGCATCATACTTGCCCTTAACACAACTTTTCTTGGAATTATCTAGATATATTCATTTTATACTCATTATTTTCCCCCGTTTTATATTGGTTTTTGGCTCTAATAAGGCTCTTTTGATCCTATTCTACTAACTTCGGTTGCTTTTAGTGCTGGTTGCTTTGCTTTGGCATTTATTGCAGGAATCGATGCTTTTGTGTCGGTTTTCGCTTTATCCCGAGTACTTGGCAAGTTAGTGAGAGTCTTGACCACTTTGAGAAGCTTTGAGAAGGCTAGGACATAATTTAGAATCCTTTAGAAAGTTTAGAAGTCGAGTTTCAGAAGTTATGAGTGAAGCCGGAAGCCCGAAGGCTCCCCGATCAGTCCGCCCGGCCCGAGTTCACTGTGCCCAGTTTGGGTACATCACGCCCGGTCGGCCGGGCACAGTGCATTTTACGTGTTTTTTTGGCTCGTTTTCACCGAATTTCGACTATATACTTAATGTAATTTTCCTAGGGTTTTCACATACATTCTCATTATTCTAATATCCTCGTTTTAGTTAGTTTCTCTCTAGAAGCTCTCTTGTGGAATTCTTTCAATCATTCAATTCAATAAAAGTTCAGGTTCCTATTCAATCTTTAATTTTGGTTCTTTTATTTCACGTTTAGTTCTAGTTTTTATTTTAGTTTATGTTCTTAGTTTTGTTTTTCTTATTCTTTTATGCCTTAGTTTCTTGTTCTAGATTTAGTTTAATAATTATTGTTAGTTTATTAGTTTTAATTATGTTTTTAGTTTTGTTTTCTATTATTGATTTAGTTTCTTTAATTTCAATCATGTGTGAGTAGTTTCCCTTCTAGGGCTAGGGGATCTATGGATCGATCCTGATGTTTTGCTCTTGATTGTTAATTTGATTGCTGATGTTCTTGAATTTCTATTGTCATTTATTATTGCTTTTAGTTAAATACTGGCTAGGTTTAATTTTTAGTCTAATATTGTCGAAATCGATACCGAGAGCTAAGATTACCACAATTAGATCACAGGTACAATAGGAAAAATGAGTCTAAGTGAGCGAGAGTCACTAGAGGAGTTTTGAAGATGACTAGATTCGAGAGAATTAGTGGACCTTAGTTCAGAAAGTCAATAATCAGTTAATTGATTGTGTTGCAATTAATTGGTTGATCCGTGGTGAACTGACGTCCTAGGCTTAGTTATAGTGTTATTTTCTTAGTTAATTTCATTCCTAGCAATAGTCAATTTTTAGTCTAATCCCAAAATTCAAAGGCCCCTTATGGCAGAGTAACTTTTTAGAATTCGTGGAATTGCTTGCCTGCCTGTGGATACGATCCCTACTTCCCTGTGTACATACTTACAGTAGTAGGTTACTTTTGATAGGTATATGACTGTCCCGACCAATATCTTCCTTGGCTTCATTAGCTTTACTCTTCAAACGACTGAAGACTGGCTGTCACAAAGGCTTTTGAATTAGGTTTTGCACCACTCCTGTTAAAGACAAATGGCGTATCCCTTATGCATAAAGCTTTAGGAGGTAAATTTAAGATTTGATCATTTTCTTTTACAACATCTTCGCGTTTGCCTAGCCAGTCAAATATAGAATGGTGTGCTTTAGACCTTGATGGATCTACCATATTAGATATAGAACTACTTGTTGGCGCGTCATTGTTTTCATCCCCACCTTCATCCAATTCCGATGCTGGAATGTATTGCATGGAAGAGGTATTTGCCTTACGCCTGACTGTGATCTTGGTAGGATCGGAAGATTCAAAACCAAGACCTACCCTAGGTGCATTACTTTAACACCATACTGCTGAAGCATCTTTTGCGTACCACTGAGTTTGTTTTAATTAACTTCAACGACTTTTCCCATTGGTGTGGGATTTTCAAAGTCATACCCAGCTTTTGCCAAGAGCTTATATGCTTTTGGGTCGAACTTGTCTTTTTTAAGACCTTGGTTTTTGAACTTTCGACCCACTTAAAAGTCATTGGCTTTGAAATTTTGCTTTGATTACCTTTAGCCAATGGTAATACAACATCTTTATCTTTCAAGTCGTTAACTAAAGTTTTAGCCTTTTGATTCTGTCTATGTTAATCTTGAGCATCCTGACACAACACAAATGGCGGCTTGCCTTCCTTGCAGCGCGACTTGGTTACATAGCAGAGAACTGGAGTTATCTCTATCTTCTTTGGAAGAAAGCTTTCAACTTTTTCTTTGGCCTTCTCCTCTGGAAGAATTTGCCTCTCAACAGGAGTTGACTTAGTGATGTTTACTGGTGTTGGAGCCCCGACCTTTGTTTTGTTTTCCTTTTTTCCTGTTGAAGCAATTTGAGATGGCAATATTTCAGACGAAGTTGCTTCGTCACTCTCAAAGAACTTGGTGTCCGCAAATTTAGACTCTACTCTAGTGAAGGGCTTGACATCTCCATCAATCTTCCTTACTCCTCAACGATAGTATTTTAATCATTGATGCAGGGTAGATGCAACCACACCATTTTCGTGCAACCAAGGGCGTCCAAGCAACATTTTGTAAAAAGTTTTAGCATGAATCACATGAAAAAGAGTAGGTGTTGTCAAATCACCCATGGTGAGATCGACACGAATTATGCTAATTGCACGCTGACTCTCCAGATTAAATCCTTGGATCACAATTCGACATTGTGATAGTTCTGCTAATGTGATCCCTAATTCATTCATTGTGGACTTAGGCATAATGTTTATAGCCGACCTGCCATCTGCTTGAATACATCTAAACTTTTGGACCCCGAACGAATCCTGTCATAAATAATGGTCGGTTGTGGGGTTTAGATCCCATGAGCAATTCATCATTAGTAAAGTATATGGCGCTATTACATGATGCACATTTGTCATAATTTTCTTTAACTTCACCAACATCTTCCATTTTATTGGCATACAACTCTTGCTGCTGAAGTGCCAAAGCCAATTGTTTACACATTTCTCTTGGGTAAAGAAATATTTCCCTCCATCCCATACGTGTGGGGAGAGCATCAAGGACAGCTGATATCTTCGGATCCATCGACAACCCCGAATGTTAAAGGGTTAATTTCAGTGACACCTCATGCTCATTAACTTCTTCTTCTTCTTCTTCTTCTTCTTCTTCTTCTTCTTCTTCTTCTTCTTCTTCTTCTTCTTCTTCTTCTTCTTCTTCTTCCTCAACTTCAACTGAGATTGTGTTGACAGTCACGGCATTCAAGTACTCTTTGAGGAAGAATTCTTCGAATGTTATAGGAGCAACATTTTTCTGTTCAAGCACTTCATCTTGCATCATCTTATGCTTTGTCACTCTTTTTAGTCCTCTCCTCCCTTTTGGACGGTTAGCAGTTTTCTTTCTTTGTTTTCCTTTCATTTGAAGAGGGGTTTGCAACTTTGAAATCATTTGCTTCCTAGTACACCTCCTTGTCACTAGAGTCCATCCTTCGTCATTGTTATCGTCATTTAACACACACCTTTCAACATGCGTCTCCGCTTTACATTGCAGATTGGATGTTTGGACTTGTATCAAAACAGGCTCCAAAGACCCAAACTTTAGTAATTCCAATTGAAGAGAAGGCTCATCAGTCACTGCTGCAGCATGATTAGCCCAACAACTTCATCGAGATCAAGCACAATCTTCTCCTCTTGAGCAAGACGCATAATCCTTTCTTTCAATGTTATACACTTTTCAATAGGGTGACTCACTAACCTGTGATATCGACAATAGCTTGGATCCAATGTTTTAATCATTTCCTCAGGTCGCTTAGATTCCGATAACTCAATTATCTTCTTTTCCAGCAGTTCATCCAGCATTCCAGACAAATCTGAGTCAGGGAACGACACTTCTTTGCTTGCAACTCTTTCAGGGTTTGCTTATCGAATCTATAAGCTCTTGGGTAAGAATTTTTCTTCTCTTCCTTAACCTTTACTGAGATTTTGATAGGTGAAGAAGTGGTAGTGATCATCATTGACTCTTTCGTGGAGCTTTGGGAAGATATATCACCCTTTCTAAACTCTTTCTTTTCCTTAGACTTAGATTTTTCTTTACTTTTATTTTTCTAGCAATGGTAAGCTCCATGACATGAGCCTGTGTTTCTAGCTCCTGGGATGTCTTTGGCGTTATTCCACGAAGAATGTACCGCAAATCCCAATCCATTCCATTGATACACATTTCTACCGCAAAAGTTTCAGTCAATTTGTCCTTGCACTCAAGACTTAGAGCACGCCATCAATTAATGTACTCAATAACGGGTTCATCATTGCACTGTTAAGTGTCGGTCAATTAGACCATGCTGACAACGCGCTTGGTACTATAGAACCTATTCAAGAATTATCCTTCCATTTGCTCCCAACTCTCAATTGATTGGGGGAAAAGATCAGTATACCAATCAAAGGAAATTCCCTTGAGCGAACGAACCAACTGTTTAACCAACAAGTCATTGGTAGTACCAGCATTGTTAATATCTCAATGAAGTGTGCGGCATGTTGATTAGGGTTGCCCTTACCATCAAATTGATTAAACTTTGGTGGTTGATAACCGGTTGGCATGCACAACTTATCAATCCTCTTGGTATAAGGCTTCAAGTAACGGTGATCCTCCTTTCCACTGACACTTACTTGATTCTTGATTACTTCAGCTATCATGTCCTTAATTTGTTGAGCAGTAACTAAAGCATTCTTAGGATCACCAGTTTTGTCATTCTCATCCTCTGAATTGTCTTCAGATTTAGAGTTAACCTCCTCAATTTCAGTCGATTCAACAATTTACTTCCCAATCTTCTTCGTCAGTTTAGCAATTTGCTCGTTTTGCTTCTTATTTTCAGCATCCTTTTCCTCTCCATCTTTTATCAACTTGCTAATGAGAGCATTCATGTCAGTAAGTTGTTCCTCCATAGTTTTGTTTTCATGAATCACCATGACAGAGACAGTGTCCAGCTACGGTGATTCACCTCATTCCTTGAGTATAAAAGGCCTAAGAGGAGATGATAGAGGAGAACTACTATCAGTTTCAGAGTCAACCTCTATGTTCGGGTTGTCAAGGGGACTAGTGTGAACGACCAAGTCTTCTTCCTTGTCAACATCAATTTGCCTTGGCGACCTGAAAGAAGTCAATGACAATTGTTTGTATCCAGCAATGGAACTTGAACTTTTATGTTCAGTAGTAGAGTTTGAACCAAAGATAGGAGACTCACGTGCCCTATAAGGTGTGTTAAGTGCCTCCAAAACAGCCTCAACAACACTATTCTTGCGTACTTTTTTAGGTACCGCTGCCGCACGTAGACTTGCTGCAGCAAACGTGACTACAACCTTTTTTCATACCCCTGGCGAATATGCCACTGTCCGGATTTCCAATGACTTCACCAAGGCTTGCTGATTGTCGTCGAGTATTGACAGACTTCTTTTTCTCAGCAGACTTTTAAATGCTCTTGTTGGAAGACATTTCTTAAAATTTTTTTAATTGTTTAAAGAACAGAGATGATCAGAAGCAGAGGTTGTCCCTCCGAGCGTGCCAGAAATCTATTGCTACTAAAATTCAAGTCAAAGTCAACGACAAGCAATTATGTAAACAAATGATATTTTATTAATAAGTTGAATGTAGGTACAATCTCTGTAAACAGTTTATAGAGAATAAACTAAGTCTTCTGATTCTGTTCCCCGGATGTTGGATGACAACTGTCGACGTCAACCAGTTTTGTACAACAATGTTTGAGTGAGGGCTGATCAGCTTTAATCTCACTTTGAATGTGTTTAAGTGCCACCTAAACAATATGCACAATTTGGTATTGCTTGTTGATTATTGGAAGAGAGAATTTCTTTCTTTCTTTCTCTTTTTCATTTCATTTTTTTTTTTTCTTCCCCTTTTCTTTGAGGTAATGATAAGTATTTATAGGAGAGTTTGACCTCCATCTTGGACCCGGGGATGTGGGCTTGGATTCTTTTGATGACTTGGAAGTCTTATAATCTTTTTGGCCCAATAGACATTTTATTTGGACTAACAATATGATCGGCCTAAATAATTTAATTATGACCTAAATTATTCTATTAACTTGGATATTTAATTTAAGGTCTAAATTAATTAAAATGAGCAAATATTTATTTTGTTTAACTCAAATAATTAATTTATTTTAATTTCGACACTTTAATAAATTTTCGGTGTCTACAATGTGTGAGTAGTTTAATTTCTAGGGCTAGGGGATCTATGAATTATTTCCAATGTTTTGATTGATGATTGATTAATTTGATTTATGTTATTTCTGAACTCCTATTATCAGTTTATATTGCTTTCAATTAAATTCTGGCCAGGTTTGATTGTTAGTTTTATGTCGAAATTGATGCTGAGAGGTAAGATTACCACAATTAGATCATATGGCTAATAGTCAAAACGAGTCTAAGTGAGTGAGAGCCATTAGAGAAGTTTTGAAGGATTCTAGTTTTGAGAGAATCTGTGTGCCTTAATTCAGGAAGTCATTAATCTGTTAATTAACTGTTAGTTAGTTCCTTGATTGATTCGTGGTGAACTAATGTCCTAGGCTTAGTTTATTGATATATTTTCGTGTTTAGCTTCTTAATAGTAGTAGTAGTGTCTTATATAGTTACCAATTCAAAGGCCCTTTATAACGAAATCTCTTTTTAGAATTAGTAGAAGTCCATTGCTTCCCTGTGGAATCGATCTCTGCTTCCCTATCTGCATTAGTTAGAGTTGTAGGTTACTTTTGATTAGGTGTGCGATAGCCTGTATCAAATAGCAAGCAACTACATGAATCAATCAAATTGCGAATTTACCACTAAATGTTCATCCTATGCCAGGTTAGCTTAGATTTTGATATTATCCTTTTTTTTTAGAGCATGACTTTCGATTTTGTGTTACATTTACCATACAGGTGTATTTGTGGATAACAAATGTCCGAAGTAGTCAATTTGTTCTTTAGACCATGGGAAGGGTAATCGTATAGGGTAAGTAAGTTTGGCTTGGAACAAAACTCCGATAAAGACCAATATCCACCATCCTAGGAGTTTAAATGGACCCGAATATCCACGTTCCCTATGGCTAAGTAGGGGTGCACGGTTATGTCGTGCACCAAACTCGTGGGATCGGGGACGAGGTTAGGAGTTTACTCAGTGCAAGGCTCCCCCATGTCATGTGGTCCTATACTAGATTTCATTTATAATCTCATCACACAATACCAAGTAACATTACAACACTGTTAATGTCCTTAAGGTTGCAATAAGGTGCTTACTAGGCGGGTTTTATTTAATGCACACTATATTAACTAAGAATGATTATCACTTTATTTAATTTCAAGTTTAGGCCTATTCAAGCTTCGAGTCTTTATGACTCATGTGACTTTATGGAATTGGGAGGATTGCTTGGATATTATTGAGTTCTCGTACAATAATAGCTACCATGCAAGTATTGGCATGTCACCTTTTGAAGCCTTGTATCGAAGGAAGTGCAGAAGTCCCTTATGTTGGAGTGACATAAGTGAGACAGTGATTTTAGGACCTCTGTTGATTGAGGAAGAGTGATACAATGAAAAAGTCAAGCAGCACAAGATAGACAGAAAAGTCTTACGCAGACCAAAAGCGTCAATAAGTTGTATTTGAAGTTGGTGATAAGGTGTTACTTAAAGTATCACCAATGAAAGTTGTAATGAGGTTCGGAAAGAAGGGGAAATTGAGCCCGAAATATAATGGACCCTATGAGATCCTACAAAGGATTGGAAAGGTCTCTTGCAAGCTAACACTGCCAATGGAGTTGAGCAAAGTTCACAATGTCTTTCATGTGTCCCAATTAAGAAAATATGTGCCGGATGAGTCACATGTGTTACAACCTGAAACAATAGAGTTATACCAAAGCTTAACCTATGAAGAGAAGCCAATCAAAATACTTGATAGTAAAGTTCGGGATACTCGTAGGAAAAGTGTCAAAATATTGAAGGTGTTGTGGTCTAACCAAGAAACCGAAGAAGCAACATGGGAAGTTGAGGATATGATGAGAGAAAAGTATCCAGAGCTATTTCAGTTAGCAGAGTTACGGGGACATAACTTGGTTCTTAAGGGGGGTAGAGTGCGATATAATGTCGCGTGTTTTTACCCTAAATTTTGCAAGTTTTTACGTCTTTTAGTAAAGTTTTGTGCCTGCTTACTAAAAGTTTTCAAGTAAAGGTTGAGTTAAATGTCTAAAGTCTACAACAACATATGATAAAAATAAAAAGTTTTAAAGTAAACATAGTCTCTATTCAAGTTCCATACAATAATTTACGTAAATATTTGGGACGAAGCTTCGTTTAAGTGGGGTTTGACTATAATACCCCATATTTTCACGTATTTAAAAAGTTAATTTCGTATTTTATGTGTATGTTATTAGTATTTTTTATTGAGAATTTAAGCTCAATAAAGAAAGAATTTAAATTAATTAACAATTAAAATAATTATTTTATGTTTTTTAAAGTTTATAAATTATATTTCATGCCACTTTGAGTTTTATTAAATATTTTGAAAAAGTTTCTAAAAATAGAATTTTTAGAGTTTCCTAAATTGTTTTAAAACAAGGGCACAAAAGTAATTTCAAACATTAAGGGTATTTATGTAATTGCACCAAAACCTACTTTGGGCCTATAAATACCCCTTAAATCAAAAAATTTTAGATTTAATTTGCAACTTTGGTGATTTAGGATTTAAAAAAAAGAGAGAGAGAGAAAATTTCCAAAATTTCCAAAAAAAACCCCTTCGTTCCCCTTCGCCCCTTCGTCGTCTTCCTCTTTGTTCTCCCCTTCTCGCCGACGTCCTTCCTCGTCGGCACCTCCCTCGTTGTGCGCCCCTGGTCTCCGGTAGCCACCACCGTCGGTCCTCTTCCTCCTCCATTGTTGGTATATTTCGAACCCTTATATAAAAAGAACTTTTCTTCCTCTTTTCTTTATAAGTAAATCTTGTATGAATTTATGTTTATAATTACGTTTGATCATGTTTTTATGATTCTAATAATGTTTTATAAAATTATGATTGTGTTTAAAGCATGATTTATAAAGTTGTTCATGAAATTTTAAATTAGGGTTTATGAAAGCATGAAATTTGTAGTTTTATGGCTCAGAATGATCTAAACTTTTATATTATGATCATGAATTGTTGTAGTATGAATTTGAGATGATTTTATGAAGTTTAGATTTGTTTTTAAAGGTTTTAAAGTTGTTTAATATTCCTGTCAAATTTTTAAAGTCATGAAAGCATGGAGTAAAAATATTATGAACATGTTTTACTGTATGAAAAATTATTTTAAAGTATAGATTAGATGTATAATGATGATATTAGATTGTACAAGAATTTTATGCTTAATTTATGATGTTTTGATGAGTTTTTAAGGAGTTTTGAATGAATAAATAAAGCTGTAAATTTTTATTAACACATGTTTATGCCTAAAATAAATAGTAGCATGTGACATAATAAGTTATAATTATTCTTAATGCATCAAATTACTATATGATGATCTTAGGACATGACTATAATGTTTTATGATCAAAATATGATATTTAGAAGAGTTTTAAAGTGTTCTAAAGTTATTTTATGAAGCTGCTATTTTTGGAAATTTATCGAAATCAAGTGTTTTGCAAAAGAAAAATTAAAATGTATGGGATTGAATAGAGACCATATAAGGAACGTTTTGGACAATAGTTTCCAACATAAAAAGTTAGTTTAGAGTTGTTGTAGAAGTTAGTCAACAAGGTTTTAAATTAGTTTCGATTTTCTCTATGTAGGAGAATTCGAGTTAGTTGACATTTAGGAGTTGTGGCAGATCGCCACTACAATAAAAGGTACGTAAGTACTAAAGGCGAAAGTAAAAGTAGATGTCATGCTTGGTTGTTGATCTTACATGTTATGAATGTGTACATGAATTGTTGTTTGGTTGACTTGCATGAGAAGTATGCAAATATGAAACTATGATTCTTATATTTAGTTGACTTTCCACATCTATAGCACTATTAATTTATCTTGAGTAATTGGAATGTTAAAGTTATTTCCAAAGTTGGCCAATAGTTAATAAAGAGGAAAAGAACGATGGTTAAGTTGATTAGTTACTTAATCAACAGGAAAGGTAGTTCATTACTTTTTATTCACATGTTTAATAATAGTTTAATGAGGAAATATCTATATAGCCACTCATAGTTTAATGTGTGGTCAAGAAACATAAATATTTAACCACTCACATTTAATGTGTGGTAAAGGAAGTTTGGTTTAATTAAAGAACACACAAGATAATTAATATGGTTGAGTTTAATGTCATGCATGTTTCTATGTGTTGTTGTGTGTGAGTGATAATATTACTAAATCGGTTAATCACGTAAAGTGAAAGAGGATTTGCACCAAAACTCTTGGTACGTATATACCTTGAGTATGAACAATGGGGGGAGTCGTATGGAACAGTGATCTATGACTTATAATTGGAGTACAAGACGTTGTAATCTTTTATATTTTTTTTAATTCCATCACTTTATGTGACATAGGTAATACCTTCTTGGAATTCCTCTCAAGTTGGTGCCCAATAGGGAGATTTTAAAGGAAAGGAAACCCGTTCGATGTGAAATCCAAAGTTTAAGCATTATAAATAATGTATATGAGTTAAGTCTATGTACAGGTGAAGAGGTGTCAACGATAAGAAGTACGTGTGTTATAATTTTATTTTATTTTAATATTGATCATGCTTTGCATAGTCTTTGGTATTTATGTTCTCAGCTTTGCTGATTTGGTGAGTTTGTGTGCATGGCTTTGTCTTTGTCTTGGTCCTATGATGACCCACTTCTTGGCAAGTAGTTGTTTAGAATAAGAGAAAGCTACAAGTACAGGTGGACATAGTCAATCATGCTGGGTTGGAGTGTGAGCGCTTGCATCGTAGTTTTATTTGTTTTATTGCTTTATGGACTTGTTAGTTATCTAGAATAAGAGAAAGCTACAGGTACAGGTGGGCATAGTCAATCATGCTAGGTTGGAGTGTGAGCGCTTGCATCGTAGTTTTCTTTGTTTTATTGCTTTATGGACTTGTTAGTTATCTATTATTTAATATCAACTTTTGTTTTGAAGTTTAAAGTTTGTTTGGTTTTAAAGGGCTGTTAAAACGGTTCCGAAGTATAATAGAGATTTAAGTTGGTTTTGTTTTAGTTTTTAACTTTTGTTTGCTTTAAATTTTATTATAAGTTTTATTTTGAGTTTAACTTGTTTTTGGTTTCAAAGACATCCATTGTACTACTTTGATAAAAGCCTTAGCCGTTATCACGGTGGCAGTAATATATACTTTGGTTTTTCCTAGTTAATTAGGAGCTTTAATAATTATTATTCTTTATTATTTTTATCTTATATTTCCCAAAAATCTAAAGGAGGAATGTTTGGAAATTTTAGGGTGTTACACTAAGGCTATTATCA
Organism: Suaeda aralocaspica; assembly: GCA_016808085.1. NCBI lineage: Eukaryota > Viridiplantae > Streptophyta > Magnoliopsida > Caryophyllales > Amaranthaceae > Suaeda > Suaeda aralocaspica. The sequence continues at coordinate 1,043,582 of PYUH01000223.1, forward strand.
AAGTACTACAGCAGAATTCTTCTACCTTTAAGACAGTTTAAAACCCAAAAGAACTTTTAAACAAATCCAAATAAAACATTTAATACAACTTAGAACTGAAACTACGGCCCTTCAAAACCAACTAAACTTTATGAACTTTAAAACAACCGTTAGTCCAACAATCAATACAAAAGTTGATAATGAAAAGTATAACAACTTATCCAACACAAGTTTAAGTTGATATTTTATGCATGTTTTATCCCCGATTTCGAGTGATTTTTAGCTCTAACATGGCTCTTTTGATCCGTTTCTACTAAGTCTTGCCATTTCGATTGCTTTTGTGTTCTTTACGATATTTTGCAGGTTTTGATGATTTATTGTCATATTCTAAGTCATTTGGAGCATTTGGAGAGTTAGTGGAAAGTTGGAAATCATTTAGGAGGCCTTGGTAGAGTTAGCAAGCATTAGAGAAGGAATTATAAGTAAATGAGCAAGAACAAAGAGAAAACGAGCCACCTTGCTATTCGCCCGTGTAATACCCCATATTATCACGTATTTTAAGGATTTAATTTCATATTTTATGTGTATATTCTTAGTATTTTTATTGATAAATAAAGTTCAATAAATATATTAAAGGAAGAAAATTAATTAATTGTTATTTAAAATGATTATTTTATGTTTTGTAAAGTTTATAAAGTATATTTTATGTCACTTTGAATTTTATTAAATATTCTACTAAGTTTTTAAAATTAGAATTTTCAAGGTTTCCTTGATTGTTTTTTAAAATAAGAGCATAAAAGTAATTTCAAGTATTAAGGGTATTTATGTAATTGCACCAAAACCTACTTTGGGGCGATAAATACCCCTTAAAACCAGATTTTTCAGATTTATAGTGCCATTTTGAGAGTTAGGATTTAAAAAGAGAGAGAGAGAGAGAGAGAAAGGCGGAAATTCCGGAAAAAAATTCTTCGTCGCTCATCCCCTTCAGCACTCGTCCCCTTCATCATTCATCGCCGACTGCTGTACACCGGACCCCTTGCGTGCACCAACCTGCTGCCGACAGCCACCTCGCCGCCCAACAGCTGTCTTCCTCCCCTATTTTGGAGAATTTGAGTTAGGAGACTTTTAGAAGTTTTGTCGGATCACCATTATTATACAAGGTACGTAAGTACTAAAGGAATCTATATAAGTAGAGTTCATACTAGATTTGTTGATTTTACATGATATGTGTTGTAGACATTTTAAAAGTTAATGCTTGATTGACTTGAGTTAACTTGCATGAGAAGTAATGTTATAACATGAATGTATGAAAAGTATGCTTTATATATATCAAGTTGACATTCTGCATTTATAGTATTTTAATTCATCATGTGAAATTGGAATGTTAAATTATTTCTGAAGTTTGACTAAAATTCAATATAGAAGAAAGGAAAGTTAGACGGGTTGATAATTAATTACTTAATCAACAAGAAATATAGTTAGTGAATTTTTATTCACATGTTAAAAGGAACAAAAGAGCAAATAGTTAGCCACTCACAGTTAATGTTTGGTAAAGGAAAGTTTAGTTAGTTAAAGGACACACAAAATTATTTAGCATCACTTCAAATCCAAGATAATTAATATGGTGTTGCTTACGTCGACCAAATAGCGAAGGATTTTTGCGACGGAATAAAATTCCGTCGCAAATACTTAGTTTTGCGACGGAATTATTTCCCTCGCAATTTTTGCGACGGAATACCATGTATTTGCGACGGAATAATTTCCGTCGCAAATTTTGCGACGGATTTCGTAGTTTTTGCGACGGATATTTCCGTCGCAAAAAAGTGACAAAAACAGATCAAAGGGTAGTCTGTTGTTTGCGACGGAAAAATTTCCGTCGCAAATTCCGTCGCAAATCCTGTCGAATAAATTACAGAACAAAACAGCAGTTTTTACTTCAACAAAAATTAATTTCGCAAAATCACACTTCTTCTTCTCCTTAAACCGTTCTTCTCTCTAACAAATTAAACACACTCCTTTCTTCATCTCCTTCTTTTCCGGCGGCCTTCCCCCTTCTTCCGGCGGTCTCCTTGTTGTCGTTTTTTTTTTTTTTATTTTTCCATCGTGTTTTTTTTTTTCCGGCGGTGTTAGGGCAACAATTCCGGCGTCTTCTTTTCCGGCGTCTTCTTTTCCGGCGGTCTTACGGTAATTCTCGAAACTAATTGCAATCGTTTTATGGTTTCGTTTTAGGGTTTCGTTTTAGTAAATATACTAATTCAGTTTTTGTTGCCTTCGTCAGTCGCCTTCTTCGTCGTCGTCAGTCCTCGTCGCCGCCTTCTTCGTTTATTCGCCCGGCGGTTTGGTCGACGGTCGTCCTCCTAGGGGCTAGGTATGAGATCTGAAAATCTGATTTTTTTTTCCTTTTTTAATTTAGTTAAATTAAAATTTTTTTTTTCAATTTCATATTATCATATTATCATATTATCATTTTTTTTTTCAATTTCATATTATCATATTAAAATCTGATTTCAATTTCATATTATCATTTTTTATTTCAATTTCATATTATCATTTATATTGATTTCAATCAGATTTTTTTTACTTATATTGACTAATTGACTAATGATTGATGTTAATATGTTATCATGTTAATTAATCTGATTTAAACTCAATTCGAGTCTATGTTTTGAATCAGATTGTGATAGAGGATTTCTTTAATTAATATTAGACCTTGAGTAATGTACTTTGATTTTAATGAGTTTCGTCTAGCATTAAAGCTTGAAGGATCGCTCTAATTGTTCTCACAATGGTAAGGAGTGATGTAATGATAGTGTTGTATCATTATTAGTGGGTACAAAGAAAGATAA
>PYUH01000223.1:1047306-1237426 GCA_016808085.1 Suaeda aralocaspica
TAATTGAGTCAATAAGCAATTATTAGAGAAATAGGACATTGGCTTCAGATTAACAATAATAAGAATAAGTAAAAATCAAAGACATTATTATTAAAATGACAAATATAGATATTCCTTAAGATTAACAATAATTATTCTTCTTTATAACTTATTGAATATAGTTTTGACGACGAAAAAATTATTGTACGCTTACTAGCTGATTCAAATTGACTAGATTTTTACAATGACTAAAATTACAACAATATATAAGGTTGTGGTGAATAAAAGTGGAGAATAGAGAATATGCAACTTTGTTAAACTTTGGATGGGCTTTTTGGTTATTAGCTTCGAAGTAGTCAATGTAATTAATCAACTTATTACGAGGAGCAAGTCACCTTACTTTGAGGGGGTTTTGCTTCTCCCTTTACCACAAAGAAATACATAATAAATATAATTCCTACTTAAATAGGAAAAACCAAAGTATTACCACCACCGTGATAACGGCTAAGGCTTTTATCAAATTACTACAGCGAAAGTCTTTTATTTTAAAACCAAATTAAACACAAAAGCAAACCAAAATCAAAACCAAAAAGAAAACAAAAATAATTTTTTGTTACAACTCGGAACCGTATTAACAACCCTTCAAAACCCAAGAAACTTTAAACTTCGAAAACCTAGAAGTCAACAATAACAATAAATAAATAGCAAGTCCACAAAACTAAGAAAACTATAATGCAAGCGCTCAATACTCAATCCCAGCATGATTGACTATGCCTATCAGTATCTGCAGCTTTCTCTTTATTCTAGACAACTACTCGCCATCGAAATGGGTTATCGTAGGGCCAAGTCAAAGACAAAGTCATGCTCACAAATACACACAATCAGCAAAGCTGAGTACATAAATACTAGAGACAATGCAAAACAGGATTAACATTAAGATAAAAGAAAAGAATGAACACACATACTTGTTACCCTTAACATCTCTACATACTTGTGCATAGAATCATTTCATATAAATTCTTTATTATATTTGGAACTATTGGATTTCACATCGAATTGGTTTCCTTTCCATAACAATCGCCCTATTGGGTACCAACTTGGGAGCAACTCCAAAAAGGTATTACCTATGTCACACAAAGTTACGGAATTCCGGTGCATTTACTGTATAAAAGAGTACAACGTCTTGTACCCCAATTAGAAGTTACAGTAAACACCCATAACCCACTAACCAAGGTGTTTCTCCCCTTGACCCCGACTCGCTTACCGGGCAGCGAGACCCCCACCCACTAACCGGGCAGCGGGACCCTCGTATAGATTTTGGAGTGGGGACCTAATAGGTGAACGACTGACTTCCGACACAAAACTAGGCGTTTTTCAAGCAATCAATTTTTAGAGGTTGGACTTGTAGCGACGTGGTACACGATAATTATCAGCTGTTAGGTGGGACCAAATTTAGGTGTCTATAGTTAGCCCCCACTTTGACTGAGTTTGTAAAGACGACTAGTCTCGTAAACTAAAAGTTAAAGTACTTGGTGAATGCAAAACAAAGGTTAGTTTTACCTGCACCTATGCGATCTCCTTAGGAAGCGCCTCGTTCCGTTGGAGTGAAATTCCCTTGAATGCTCCTCGATTCTTGGGATAATGTTGATGATTGTTTTTCTTTAGATGCCTTGACCGTATAGGAAATGTATGATAGTATGTATGTGTTTACCTTCCTTTAGATGCGCCTCGATCGTTAGGAATCTCCCTTCAGGTGTCTCTATCGTATATGGAAGGTTATCATGATGTATTTATGATTTCCTTCAGGTGTCTTCAGCTTAACTGTATAGAAAATTCATGAAGATGTGTGTGATCCCTTCAGGTGTCTTCAGCTTAACCGTATACGGAAATTCATGAAGATGTGCTTACTCCCTTCAGACACTTATGTCGTATAGGAAGCTATTTGATGATAATGTCAAAACTGTCGGATGGTGTCTGTGAATGATGATGCCATAATTTTTTGACAATGTAGGCTTCATTGACTTGGACCTGGGTTGACTTTCTAGGGCCTTTTTGATGATGTTGACCTAGGATGAATTCCCAAAGGCCTTTTGAAGATAGTGTGTATCGCCTTGCGATGCATAAGATGATTAATGTGAATTCCTTCCACTTTAGACATGCTTGGCCGTAGGGAAGTGTGATATTATCATTGATTTGATGTGTTATACAATTTATACACACTTCGGTCGTAGGGACATGTGGTAATGCAATTGAAAGTTGTGTTGAAAAATGATTATCTCCTGGCGACGTATGTGGTGTGTTTGGTTTCCCCTTTAGACACGCTTTGGTCGTAGGGAAAAATTTATGATGATGAAAATTGAGTTTGATTTGTTGTATTTGGCTTTGAACTGCTTTCGACTTGATAATGTGTTCTAGCTATTTTGTGGAGCTCTGTTAAAAGTGTGAGTAGCAATATAGATATTGATCACAACTTCGAAAATTTGTATGTCAATAGCAAGGATGCAACCATGGGTGAACTGATTGATTATGGGGATACAAGCCATATGGGTGCATCAAGGGTTGGGATTTGCAGGTGCATGATCACACAAACTTACGGTGATACGCAAATTAAGGAAAGAATGGTGGAATTAAGGGAATAAGTTGGTTTTTTCCTATGGGTTTTTTCCCACAGCATTTGCTAGGGTTTATCTCATTTCAAGCATTGAATCTTTTGTTTCTTGTGGAGTCTTGATCATCATTTTCAACCTTAAAGGCATGGGAAATGTCTTCTTGAAGGTTTCTTGATTAAAAGATTGGATCTTGAAAGGTTTCTTGAAGATTTGAAGCACTTTTTGAAAATGGCGCAAAAATGAGGCGAGATTTTTGGCTATTTCTTGGAGTTTTGGGCTTTTGGATTTTTCGTGTATTTTTGGTTGTAATTTGCTATTTATTTTGTTTATTAGTTTGTTAGGATAAAATCTAGTTAGTTAGAAGTTGTTGTAAAGATAAGAGCAAGTTCCATGATGAGGTGGCAATCTTATCTTGAGTTTGTTATACAACTTCTGCAAGTGGCACAAGTGGCGTTCTTATCTTGTTTTTCACGTGTGTTTTAGCTTCTTTGTTAGGATTTCTGGTTGATGATTATTCCTATAAATAGTCTCAACATTAGGCTGTAAAAATCAAATTTTCAGAATTGAATAAAAGTTTGTTTGTTTACTTGAAAACAAAAAAAAAAATCTGAAAATTGTGAAAGTTGGTGGTTGAATTCTTTATACTCTTGTGTGAAGATTAATTAGTGACTTTGAGGGTGCCTAGGGATTTAATAAAAGACTAGTTAATCACCCTAAATTCATGACTTCTGGTGGCTAGGCCTTTAGGAGTTCATGGATTTATTTTTTCATATCCTGTGAGTTTTTATTTATATGAAAATTCACATCAAATTTGGTGCTTTCATTGAGAGGTCGTTTAATCTCAAGTGTGTGTGAATCTATTAAATTGGTTTATGCATAACATTGCTATGCAGGGTGATGGCGAGGGAATTCTAGAAAATTTTCAGAGAGGATTGTCCTAGGAATAAGCTAAGGAAATCAGGAGAGACAATGAAATTAGGGAGCTGGGAACTATGTTGGAGGAAGTCTTGAATTTTGTGAGTGGAAGATCGAAATCTAACAAAAAGGGACACGAAATTGATGAATCTAATTCAAGCTCTAGTGATGACGATTCAGGAAGGAGTGTACGCAAATCTAGGCGTGTGGATTATACCAGTTCTAGTGATGAAGATGATCGTAAAAGACACAAAAAACGTGATAAGCAGAAGGATGATGATCGAAGCCTGAAATTGGACGTTCCTGAGTTCAATGGCAGTCTAGATCCTGAAGTTTTCTTTAATTGGCTTAGGAGAACTGAAAGAGTCTTTAATTATAAACAATATGTCTATCATAAAGCCTTCAAGGTGGCGGAATTTAAACTCACATCCTACGCCAATTTATGGTATGAAGGCCTACAAAGAAAACGAAAAAAGGAAGGTAGATCAAAAATTGTGTCTAGGCGCAAATTGAAGAGGAAACTGAGAAAGAAATTCGTACCACATGAGTATGAACTGAACAACTTCCTGAAGATGCATGCATTAAAGCAAGGGCAGAAGAGTGTGGAGGAATATATCAATGATTTTGAAAAGATGTTGATATTATATGATCTGGAAGAAAAGGATGATCATAAGGTTGCTCGATTTGTCGCAGGATTAGATGACTCCATCAGGGAGAAAGTTGAATTACAACCTTATTGGACTTATGAGGAAATTTTTAAGGTAGCACAGAGACTGGAAAAGCATGGGAATTCAAAGAAACCTAAAACATTCTTTAATCATGTGAATCTAAGAAGGAGAAAGAGGTGGTGTATACCCAAACACCTAATGTTAAACCTAGAATGACGACTTGAAAAGGACAACCACTCCAGCCAAAATACCTATAATTCCTGATGACAAGAGAAAGTGTTTCATATGTCAGGGCTATGGACACCTACAGCGCAATTGCCCCAGCTCTAGCATAGTTACTGTCAGGTAAGCATAGAAGATTGAAGATGCATATCTAGATGTTCTTCTTGAAGAAGGGGAGAATGAAAATTCAGAGTCACGGGAAGATAAAAGCAGTAATGATACGGAGGAAGTGGAGGCTGAGACGTAAGGTCAGGCACTAGTCCTCAGGACGGTTCTGCAGACTAAACCAACACCAATGGAAGAGAACCAGAGGGCAAGATTTTCGTGACTAGATGCAATGTGCAAGGCAAACTTTGTGATGTGATTATTGATAGTGGCATTTGTACGAATGTGGGTTCTACATTGTTGAATCAGAAACTTGACTACCCTACTCATAACCATCCTCAACCATACAAGCTACATTGGCTGAGCAATACTAGTGATGTGAAGGTGACACAACAAGCCCTGGTCAATATGAGGATTTTGCATTGTGTGATGTTTGCCCTATGGATGCTTGTCATATATTGCTTGGTAGGCCCTGGAAATATGATCAATTTGTGAAGTTTCATGAGAGAACCAATGTTTATATCATCAAAAAACATGAGAGTGACAAGCCAATTGCCTTGAAACCCGTAAAAGTGGCACAAAACAGGAAGAACCTAAATGTGGAGAACAGAAAAGGAGTGTTATTGTCGAATCCTAAAGACCTGGAGAAGGAATTATCTAATTGCCAACAAGTGTTCCTGTTAATGGCAAAAGAAGTGAAGGATGAATCCCCTGCAATACCACGAATTCTAGAACCATTGTTGAAAGAATTCGAAGATGTATTTCCAGATGAATTACCAGCCTCGGTCATAGCCCAATGGAAAAATGACAACCAACGATAAAAAAGTCTCATATCTTTGGATTCAGTGACGAGGGTAAGGACAACAGTAGGTCACAGTGTCCCCCCGCGTATATCGGCCTATACTTGTTCTCATGTGTAATTTCACAATCATAATATCAAATTATAACATTCATATTTTCGTTTTAGACCTACAAACATGTGTGGAAATAAGGCTAGGCGGGTTTTAGTTAATGCATACATAAATTCCGTTTTATCATGCATGGGTGATCGCTTTAGGGTTAAGTTGATTTTAATCTTGGATTAGTCGAAACATGCTTTTAGGTCTTTTAAGCTAAACATGAATTCTAGGCGATTGAAAGCATTTAAACGTTTAGCATGAATCGCATAAAACCTAAAGCAAGGTTTCTACTTAAGATTGATTTTAACGAAAACTCGAATCATCAATTAGTCAATGTTACATGAATATGAATTTAACACATGTCAATAATCTAATAAAGCAATTAAATCACATAAATGCAAACTAACTCCTTTGAAGAACTCAAGATGATGATTTCGATGTTGTTGACCTCATTTGAAGTACCTTTCGTGCAATTGTCGAAACAACTTCTTTAGGTTGAATGCTTGAAGAACTAATAATAATAATGATAATAATATAAGTATAAAGTTTTGTAAGAGGAAGAAGTAGAAAGGCATAGTTTTCGAGGTAGGGCACGAAACCTGAGAGAGAGAGAGAGTTTAGAGAGGGAGTGTGTGAGAGAAGAACTGAATGAGAAGTTGGAGTGATGAATGAAGGTCGGAGGAGGGCGTATTTATAGGGTTGGAATTGATGTAAGCGAGCCCCAGAGCTCTAGAGGAGCGCCATAGCACACAAGGTCGAGCGCTAGGGCGCTCAGTGAGTGTTAGGGCGCTTGTGCTTGGGCGCCTAGTCGCTCGTGCTGCGCCATAGCGCTCAAGCTCCCCTTTCCCTGATTTTTAACCGGTGAATCTCCAATGCTTCCTTGTTTTGCATGTTTACTTCCTTAAACCGAACGATATATTACGAAATTATACGATATTCACTTTCATAAAACCATTTATACACTTCCATAACCTAGAGTTTCCATAAATCGAACAAATCTTTCTAGAAGGTTCGTCGAATCCGGTCACATTCATACGCTTAAATTAATTTCTTTTATTTTTGAAAATGAAATTAAATTGTAAGTTTATAAAATAAAATAAAAATGAGAAAATGAAATATAAAATAATAAAATTCTAATTGTAAAAATTATTTTAAGTGTATTTCAACCGTCATAACTCATCATCGGTTATTCTGACGATGTTTGTTTGGTTTTCAAAACGTTCGGGGGGGCCTTGCCCCCCTAACCCCCTAACCAGGGTGTTTCGCCCCTAGACCCGACTTGCTTACCGGGCAACGAGACCCCCACCCGCTGACTGGGCAGCGGGACCCCAGTATAGATTTTGGAGTGGGGACCAAATAGGTGAAGGACAGACTTCCGTCAGAAAACTAGGTGCCTTTCAAGCAATCAATTTTTAAAAGTTGGACTTGTAGCGACATGGTACACGATAATCATCAGTCGTTAGGTGGGACCAAATTTAGGTGTCAACAGGTGGCATTTTCGGAATCTCCTTCGAAAACACATCCAGGAAATCCCTTACTACCTCAATGTCTTCGGGCTTAGAAGACTCGACATGATCTACATCCCTCACGCTACAAAAAAAATTTGGAAAACCCCTATTCACATACCTTGAAAACCTCAACATCGACACTATTTTGTTGTGTTTTAGCTTTCCTGCCCTCCAATAGCTTACCTTCTTACCCTTATTAACTAACGAGATTTTCTGCAGCTCACATAAGATCTCAAACTTATGATCCCTCAACCAATCCATACCTAGAATCACCTCTAAGTCACCCAAGTCAAACTCGATTAGGTTAGCCTTAAATTCCACTCCCTCTATCTCAATTAGGACATCAAAAAATCTCCTTAAACACTATACTTCTTGTCCTGATAGTAACACTATTAACATATCTAATGTATCTACTTTTCCCAAAACAGGCATTAACTTTTCCAAAATCTTAGTGGATACAAAAGAATATGTTGCACCAGAATAAAACAAAACTTTAGCAGGAAGGCAGTGAATAGAGAAAGTACCAGTATTCACATCCTTACTAGCATCCGCTTCACTTCATGCCATCACATCAGCTTTCCAGCATTCGAGGTCTTAGCCTGACCTCCTCCATTGCCACTTCCATTCCTATTCCTAGCTTGTTGCATTGCCTTTCCTCCTGTATTTCCTTGGAAACCCTTCTGTTGACCTCCTGTTTAATTTCCCTCTAATTGTGACCCTTTTCCTTCCTTTCTCTTACCTTTAGAGAAACAGTCATACTCACAGTATCCAGCTTGTTGCACAAATGGCAAGTCACCAAGTTTCCAACACAGTCCTTACCTAAATGATTGTTAGGACATTTTTGGCAAAAGTAAGCACGACCACCTTGATTAGCCATCTGCAACTCTGCACCTTATTCCCATTTCCATTAGTAGGCTTCCCAAAGTTTCCCTTATTTCCCTAAAAGTTGTTGTTGAAACAAGGCTTCTTAAATCCACCATGACTCCCTGATAGGTTAAAATTTTCCTCCACCATCATTTCTTTTCTCCCTCGTCTCACCTTCTTTCAGCATATCCTTCTTCTTTTGGTCTAAGGCATACAAATGTGCAGCTCTACAATACAACTCATCCAAGGACTCAAAAACCTTACCGGCTAGTTGCAATTAAATATCTATGGGCAACCCTCTCTCAAAGCGACTAGCGTTCTACTTCTCCGTTGCTACAGCCGCCTTAGCAAACCTAGACAACTATATAAACTTCGAGTAGTACTCGGTAACCGACATACTCCCCATCTTAAGCTCTAAAAACTGATTAGCTTTCTGCGTTTGAAGGAACACAGGCCAAAACTTGTTGTTAATCTGCTCCTGAAACACCGTCCAATTGAATCCTGGCAAAGCCCTTATCATAGCTTCCTTCTGTGACCACCAAAGATCCACTTCTCCCCTCAAATAGTAAACTACATGGTATAACTTGAATTCTTCTTGACATTCAACTGCACCAAACAACTTGTTGAACTCTCTCAGCCATCCCTCTAAAACAGTTGGGTTGGGTTCTCCTTGGTATGTAGGCGGCTTACTTTGAGCAATTTTCTTGAAAAGTTCCCCAGCGGGGTTGCCTCCATTACCATTTCCTCTAGCAGCTAACTGTTCAGCTACAGTAGCTAATTGCCTCATTACATCATCCAGCTGATTGTTGTTACGCTCAGCCATCCTATTTCTCCAGTAGAGGGAAAAGACTTTGATATTAAACTATGTCTAACTCTAAGGTAGAACAACACAAAACTTATAACACAGCATAAAAGCACCTTCTCAATTCGTCTAATAAAAGAATTTTCCATTCTTGTAGAGCAAATGATTCACTTAGTTTTGATTGTTTATACAACCATTCAAGTAAAATAAACACATAGTAAAAGAAAAATTCCTTGGATTTGCTCTACTTGAGACATCATTCCTAAAAAAAACTGACTCATTAATTCTTTTATTCTTATGGCTTACTGCCACCTATTCTCAAAGAAAACAACAATCTAAAAGGTTCAACATCCTAAACATCAACAATACTAAACAGCATAAATTTAAACTAAACTCATGTTCCTAACAAAGTGTTTCAATCATTAACATTATCCTACTTGTCCCTACACTTCACATATTTCTCAGGTATGAACTCATGATCTTCTTCAATATCATCTTCAACCACATCCTTTGAATCTTTCTCAAAATCCCCATCCATGTCGTCTTCGAGATCAATTTCATTTAATTCTTCTTCAGAATCAGCCACTAAGTCCACATACACTAGAATCACTGGATTTAGATCCTCAATCTCATAGCATGAACTATCTTTCGACTCAACTCTTGGAGAACCTGAAGCAACTTCATTTTCACTCATGGCATCATTCTCTTGATCACTTGGGACTGGCGTGGGTGGGGACTCGTCACTTGTATTTGACTTTAGAAACTCTTGCTCCTTCCTTTCAATATAATCTTCTAAGTACCTCTAATCACAACCCCATTGACCATTTCGATCCTTATACTTAGCATAATTTGGAAGTCCTCCAATAAAATGAAAGTCATCAAACAATTCACAATCAATGCAGACACATAATTGGGTTGATCCCACTCCTTTAAATTCAGCACTGCACTCGTGTATTGTAACACCCTGGAATAATTTCCTAACTTTCCCCCTTTAGATTTTCCGGAAATATAATATAAAATATTAGAAAAAAATAAATAAATAAAAAATTACTTCCTACTTAACTAGGAAAAACTCAAGTACCATCGCCACCGTGATAACGGCTAACACTTTTAACAAAGTACTACAGCGGAAGTCTTTTAAAACCAAAAACCAAAATTAAAACTCAAAAAAAACTTGAAATAATCTTAAAATCAAACCAAAATCAAAACCAAAAAGAAAACCAAAACAAATCTTTATTACACTTCGAAACCGTCTTAACGGCCCTTCAAAACCAAACAAACTTTACACTTCAAAAACAAAAGTCAACAACAGACAATAATTAACTAACAAGTCCATAAAACTAAGAAAACTACAATGCAAGCGCTCACACTCCAACCCAGCATGATTGACTATGGCCACCTATACCTATTCCATTCTCTTATACTAGACAACAACTCACCATCAAAATGGGTCATCATAGGGCCACGTCAAAGACAAAGCCATGCACATAAACACACACACAATCATCAAAGCTGAGTACATAAATACTATAGATCATGCATAACATGATTAATATTAAAATAAAAGAAAAGTATAACACACATACTTCTTACCATTGACGTCTCTTCACTTATGCAAAGACTCAACTTATATAAATTATTTATTATATTTCAGCTTTGGATTTCGCATAGAACGGGTTTCCTTTCCTTTTAAAATCGCCCTATTGGGAACCAACTTGGGAGCAACTCCAAGAAGGTATTACCTATGTTACATATAGTTCCAGCGCATTTAAAATATAAAGGAGTACAACGTCTTGTACCCCAATTAGAAGTCATAGATCACTGTTACATACGACTCCCCCAATTTTTGATACTCAAGGTGTATACGTTCCAAGAGTTTTGGTGTGGATCCTCTTTCACTTTATGTGATTAACCAGTTTGACGATATTGTGACTCACACACAACAACACATAGAAGCATGTATAGAGTCAAACAAAACCATATTAATTATCTTGGATTTCAAGTGATTCTAAAAATAATTTTGCGTGTCTTTTATTGTGAGTGGCTAACTATTTACCTTTCTTAACGACACATTAAACTGTGAGTGGTTGTATAAATATTTTCTCGTTAAACGTCTACTAAACATGTGAATAAAAATTCACTTACTATTTTTCTTGTTGACTAAGTAACTAACCAACTCAATTAACTTTCTTTTCTTCTTTATTAACTATTGGCCAACTTTAGAAATAACTTTAACATTCCAATTACTCAAGATGTAATTATCAATACTATCAATGTGGAATGTCAAAATAATATAAGAATCATACTTTTCAACTGTCATGCTAGCATAACTTCTCATGCAAGTCAACCAAACAACAATTCAATATCGCATACTGTAGACACCTAAATTTGGTCCCATCTAACGGTTGATGATTATCGTGTACCACGTCGCTATAAGTCCAACTTCTAAAATTGATTGCTTGAAAAGCACCTACTTTTGTGATGGAAGTCAGTCCTTCACCTATTTGGTCGCCACTCCAAAATCTATACGGGGGTCTTGCTGCCCCGTCAGCAGGCGGGGGTCTCATTGCCCGGTAAGCAAGTCATGGTCCAGGGGTGAAACGCCCTGGTTTGGGGGTTAGGGGGGTGTTGCCCTCCAAACTTTTTGAAAACCAAAAAAAAAAAAATCTAAATAACCGATGATGAGTTATCACGGTTGAAATACGCTTAAATTAATTTCTTATATTTTATATTTATTTTTATACTTCATTTTCTCATTTTCATTTTTATTTCATCCCATTTTTGAAAATAAAATAAGTTAATGTAAGCGTATGAATGTGACCGGATTCGACGAACCTTCTAGAAAGGTTTGTTTGCTTTATGGCAACTCTTGATTATGGAAGTGTATAAGTGGTGTTATGGAAGCATATTTCGTATATCTTCGTAATATTTCAAAATATTTCGGTTTATTGAGGAAAATATATGAAATAAGGAAGCACCGGAGATATTCCGCGTGAAAATGGAAATTCAAGGTGTTGAGCGCCATAGCGTAGGTGGAGCACCCAGGCGCCCATCCAGTGCCCAGGCGCCCAAGAGCCCTGCGCCACAGCGCTCAGTGGTTGCCCTGGCACTGTTTGGGCATCCTACTGCTTGCTTTTAGGAATCCTAGCGCTCCTCCAGCGCCCTGGCGCTTGCTTACATCACTTTCAACCCTATAAATACCCCCCTCCTCCGACCTTCATTCATCAACTTCAAATCTTCTGATTTACTTCTTCTCTTACACACTCTCTCTCTCTCTCTACCTTGTCACTTTCTCTCCCTACAACTCCCCTCGTTTTCCGTGCCTTCTTTCAGAAACTGTGCCTTCCACATAACTTATAACTTATAAAACTTTTTATTATCTTTATTACTATCATTAATAGTCAAAGTTCTTCAAGCATTCAATAAAAGAAGTTGTCGACAAATGCACGAAAGGTCTAAACCGAAAATATGATTGCTATAATTTGATATTATGATTGTGAAATTACACATGAGAACAAGTAGAGGCCGCTATACGCAGGGGGACACTGTGACCTACTGTTGTCCTTACACTCGTCCCCGAATCCAGAGATATGAGATTTTCTTATCCTTGGCTGTCATTTTGCCATTGAGCTATGACCTAATGGGTTCCATTAGCTCCCAAAAGGAGGACGGTGGCGACTTCTCTACTTGGATTTTGAGGTTCTAGACTCACCTACAAGCCAAGCATACTCACACTATGCTAACAAACTAACACGACATTCAAACATCTTGTAAGAAAGGGCACGTGGGCCCCCAAAGCCCCGGGTCCACACATACATAGCATATAAGACCAACAATCAAGCATGAATTCTACTTTTATTTTCGCCTTTACTACTTACGTACCTTGTATAGTAGTGGTGATACACCACAACTTCTAAAAGTCAACTAACTCGAATTCTCATACATAGAGAAAACCGAAACTAAATTAAAACCTTGTTGACTAACTTCTACGGCAACTCTAAACTAACTTTTCATATTGGAAACTTGTCCAATACCTTCCCTATATGGTCTCTATTCAATTCCATACTTTATTTTAATTTTTATTTCACAAAACACTTGATTTTCGGTAATTTTCCAAAAATAGCAGCTTCATAAAATTACTTAAAAACACTTTAAAACCCTTCTTGTCCTAAGATCATCATACAATATTTTGATGCATTAAAAATAATTATAACTTATTATTTCACGTGCTACTATTTTTACTAGGCATAAAACGTGTTCATAAAATTTTACAACTTTATTTATTTATTCAAAATTCATTAAAACCTCGTCATAACTTCATATTTCAAGCATAAAAATCTTTACAATCTAATACCATCATTATACATCAAATCTATACTATAAAATAATTTTTCCTGATGTCAAACATGTTTATAATATTTTTACTCTTAGTTTTTACTACTTTTAAAATTTGACAGCAATATTAAACAACTTAAAAAACACATCTAAACTTCATAAAATCATCACAAATTCATACTACAACAATTTATAATCATAATATAAAAGTTTAGATCATTAAAAACCATAAAACTGCAAATTTCATGATTTCATAAATCCTAAAATTTCATGAACAACTTTATACATTTAAACTTTAAACAAGATCATAACTTCAAAAAAAAATAGAATAATAAAAACATGCTCAATCATAATTATAAACATAAATTTATGCATAATTGAATTAAAAAGAAAAGAGGAGAAAAGTTTTTTTTTAAAAAAAAAAAGGTTAGAATTATACCAAACCAGAAGGAGAGGAGGAGAGGGTGGCCGACAGTATTGGCGCGTGGCGGCAGGGCAGCGCCTAGAGGGACAATGCCGGCGAGCAGGTGCGGACGAAGAAGAAGACAAGCGACGCAAAAATAAAAATTCTTTCTTCTCTTTTTTTTCGGAAATTTCGAGCTCCTCTTTTTTTTAAATTTCTAAATCACTAGTATGCAAAATAAATTTGAAATTTCTGATTTAAAGGGGCATTTATAGGCCCAAAGTAGGTTTTGGTGCAATTCCATAAATTAATGCTTGAATTTACTTTTGTGCCCATGTTTTAAAACAATTTAGGAAACCTTAAAAATTTTATTTTTAAAAACTTATTAAAATACTTAATAAAACTCAAAGTGACATAAATATAATTTATAACTTTAGAAAACAAAAAATAATTATTTCAAGTAACAAATAATTTAAATTTCTTTCTTTAATATATTTATTGAACTTAAATTTTCATTAAAAAAATACTAAAAATATACACATAAAATACGAAATTATCTTTTTAAAATACTTGAGAATATGGGGAATTACATGTATGAATAACAGAAACGAATCTTCCACACTTACTGAGGTGGACTTTTATAATCCTTCTTCTCCAAAGTTCTCATCTGTGTTTCCTTTCTAGGCATATTATCCACCATCCTGCAACGACACTTAAAACTAATGGGTCATCCTTCCCACACAACAAAACCAAGCTAAATAGTTCCTTAACAAAAAGGTTTGGTGGCTAACAAACAATTTCTTCTACACATAACTATCCACATAAGCAACATTTCCAAACATTTGCTTGAATGCATGGAGGAAAAGAAATAAAGTCAATCATACATGCCCAAACTTCCTGCCCAATCTCACCACATGTTATGAAAGCAATGCAATAACACATAATAACATACCAGAACTCCTTGCATACCTACATATGTAAGCAATTTAAACTTTTTACTTTTTTTTCAAAATTTTCTATCTCGGAAATTACTATTTTTAGAAAATTTCTCCATTTCCGGTAACCTTCTAAAATAAGAAATTCCTTTTTCTCAAAGTAAAAATTATGGTACCCCCAAAATAAAAATTTATTTTACTTTGAAAACTAAGCTCTAGTAACCACTTTGTAATACCCTGAAATTTCCTAACTTTCTTCTTGCAATTTCCGAAAATATAATATAAATAAAATAGAGAATAATAATAAACTAATATAATACCTTCTTAACTAGGAAAAACCAAAGTAGTACCGCCACCATGATAACAGCTAAGGCTTTTATCAAAGTACTACAGTGGAATTTTCTTAT
Source organism: Suaeda aralocaspica (assembly GCA_016808085.1). Taxonomy (NCBI): domain Eukaryota; kingdom Viridiplantae; phylum Streptophyta; class Magnoliopsida; order Caryophyllales; family Amaranthaceae; genus Suaeda; species Suaeda aralocaspica. The sequence continues at coordinate 1,061,958 of PYUH01000223.1, forward strand.
TTCAAAACCAAATATAAACCAAAATAAAACTCAAAAGCAAACCAAAATAAATATATGTTACAACTCGGAACTGTATTAACTGCCCTTCAAAACCAAAGAAACTTTAAATTTCGGAAAACCAGAAGTCAACAATAACAATAGATAAATAGCAAGTCCACACAAATAAGAAAACTACAATCCAAGTGCTCAACACTCAATCCCAGCATGATTAACTATGCCTATTCGTACCTACAGCTTTCTCTTTATTCTAGACAACTAATCGCCATCAAAATGGGTCATCGTAGGGCCAAGTCAAAGACAAAGCCATCCACACAAACACACACAATTAGCAAGGTTAAGTATATAAATACTAGAGATTATGCAAAAGATGATTAACATTAAGATAAAAGAAAAGAATGAACACACATAATTGTTACCATTAACAACTCTACATACTTGGGCATAAACTCAACTCATATAAATTATCTATTATATTTGGAACTTTTGGATTTCGCATTGAACCGGTTTCCTTTTCTTAACAATCTCCCGATTGGGCACCAACTTGGGAGAAACTCCAAGAAGGTATCACCTATGTCACACAAAGTGACGGAATTCCAGCGCATTAAAATATTATAGAGTACAGCATTTTGTACCCCGATTAGAAGATACAGTAAACACCCATAACTCCCCCATTGTTCATACTCAAGATATATACATTCCAAGAGTTTTGGTGCGAATCCTCTTTCACTTTACGTGATTAACAGTTTTAACAAATATTATGACTCACACACAAACACATAGAAGAAGCATGCACAGTAACAAGCACTACAAGAAAACCTCAATTTTGCGACGGAATAATTCCGTCGCAAAAACGGTTAATTCCGTCGCAAAATGTAGTTTGCGACGGAATTCCGTCGCTAATGGTCCGTCGCTATTTTTTTTGTCGCAAACTTACATCTTTGCGACGGAATTTCCGTCGCAAACTTTTTGCGACGGAATTACGTTAATTTTGCGACGGAATTTTCCCTCGCAAAATTTGCGACGGAATTTCCGTCGCAAAAAAAAAGACTTGCGACGGAAATTCCGTCGCAAATTTTGCGAGGGAAAATTCCGTCGCAAAATTAACGTAATTCCGTCGCAAAAAGTTTGCGACGGAAATTCCGTCGCAAAGATGTAAGTTTGCGACAAAAAAAATAGCGACGGACCATTAGCGACGGAATTCCGTCGCAAACTACATTTTGCGACGGAATTAACCGTTTTTGCGACGGAATTATTCCGTCGCAAAATTGAGGTTTTCTTGTAGTGCTTGTTACTGTGCATGCTTCTTCTATGTGTTTGTGTGTGAGTCATAATATTTGTTAAAACTGTTAATCACGTAAAGTGAAAGAGGATTCGCACCAAAACTCTTGGAATGTATATATCTTGAGTATGAACAATGGGGGAGTTATGGGTGTTTACTGTATCTTCTAATCGGGGTACAAAATGCTGTACTCTATAATATTTTAATGCGCTGGAATTCCGTCACTTTGTGTGACATAGGTGATACCTTCTTGGAGTTTCTCCCAAGTTGGTGCCCAATCGGGAGATTGTTAAGAAAAGGAAACCGGTTCAATGCGAAATCCAAAAGTTCCAAATATAATAGATAATTTATATGAGTTGAGTTTATGCCCAAGTATGTAGAGTTGTTAATGGTAACAATTATGTGTGTTCATTCTTTTCTTTTATCTTAATGTTAATCATCTTTTGCATAATCTCTAGTATTTATATACTTAACCTTGCTAATTGTGTGTGTTTGTGTGGATGGCTTTGTCTTTGACTTGGCCCTACGATGACCCATTTTGATGGCGATTAGTTGTCTAGAATAAAGAGAAAGCTGTAGGTACGAATAGGCATAGTTAATCATGCTGGGATTGAGTGTTGAGCACTTGGATTGTAGTTTTCTTATTTGTGTGGACTTGCTATTTATCTATTGTTATTGTTGACTTCTGGTTTTCCGAAATTTAAAGTTTCTTTGGTTTTGAAGGGCAGTTAATACAGTTCCGAGTTGTAACATATATTTATTTTGGTTTGCTTTTGAGTTTTATTTTGGTTTATATTTGGTTTTGAAATAAGAAAATTCCACTGTAGTACTTTGATAAAAGCCTTAGCTGTTATCATGGTGGCGGTACTACTTTGGTTTTTCCTAGTTAAGAAGGTATTATATTAGTTTATTATTATTCTCTATTTTATTTATATTATATTTTCGGAAATTGCAAGAAGAAAGTTAGGAAATTTCAGGGTATTACAAAGTGGTTACTAGAGCTTAGTTTTCAAAGTAAAATAAATTTTTATTTTGGGGGTACCATAATTTTTACTTTGAGAAAAAGGAATTTCTTATTTTAGAAGGTTACCGGAAATGGAGAAATTTTCTAAAAATAGTAATTTCCGAGATAGAAAATTTTGAAAAAAAAGTAAAAAGTTTAAATTGCTTACATATGTAGGTATGCAAGGAGTTCTGGTATGTTATTATGTGTTATTGCATTGCTTTCATAACATGTGGTGAGATTGGGCAGGAAGTTTGGGCATGTATGATTGACTTTATTTCTTTTCCTCCATGCATTCAAGCAAATGTTTGGAAATGTTGCTTATGTGGATAGTTATGTGTAGAAGAAATTGTTTGTTAGCCACCAAACCTTTTTGTTAAGGAACTATTTAGCTTGGTTTTGTTGTGTGGGAAGGATGACCCATTAGTTTTAAGTGTCGTTGCAGGATGGTGGATAATATGCCTAGAAAGGAAACACAGATGAGAACTTTGGAGAAGAAGGATTATAAAAGTCCACCTCAGTAAGTGTGGAAGATTCGTTTCTGTTATTCATACATGTAATTCCCCATATTCTCAAGTATTTTAAAAAGATAATTTCGTATTTTATGTGTATATTTTTAGTATTTTTTTAATGAAAATTTAAGTTCAATAAATATATTAAAGAAAGAAATTTAAATTATTTGTTACTTGAAATAATTATTTTTTGTTTTCTAAAGTTATAAATTATATTTATGTCACTTTGAGTTTTATTAAGTATTTTAATAAGTTTTTAAAAATAAAATTTTTAAGGTTTCCTAAATTGTTTTAAAACATGGGCACAAAAGTAAATTCAAGCATTAATTTATGGAATTGCACCAAAACCTACTTTGGGCCTATAAATGCCCCTTTAAATCAGAAATTTCAAATTTATTTTGCATACTAGTGATTTAGAAATTTAAAAAAAAGAGGAGCTCGAAATTTCCGAAAAAAAAGAGAAGAAAGAATTTTTATTTTTGCGTCGCTTGTCTTCTTCTTCGTCCGCACCTGCTCGCCGGCATTGTCCCTCTAGGCGCTGCCCTGCCGCCACGCGCCAATACTGTCGGCCACCCTCTCCTCCTCTCCTTCTGGTTTGGTATAATTCTAACCTTTTTTTTTTTAAAAAAAAACTTTTCTCCTCTTTTCTTTTTAATTCAATTATGCATAAATTTATGTTTATAATTATGATTGAGCATGTTTTTATTATTCTATTTTTTTTTGAAGTTATGATCTTGTTTAAAGTTTAAATGTATAAAGTTGTTCATGAAATTTTAGGATTTATGAAATCATGAAATTTGCAGTTTTATGGTTTTTAATGATCTAAACTTTTATATTATGATTATAAATTGTTGTAGTATGAATTTGTGATGATTTTATGAAGTTTAGATGTGTTTTTTAAGTTGTTTAATATTGCTGTCAAATTTTAAAAGTAGTAAAAACTAAGAGTAAAAATATTATAAACATGTTTGACATCAGGAAAAATTATTTTATAGTATAGATTTGATGTATAATGATGGTATTAGATTGTAAAGATTTTTATGCTTGAAATATGAAGTTATGACGAGGTTTTAATGAATTTTGAATAAATAAATAAAGTTGTAAAATTTTATGAACACGTTTTATGCCTAGTAAAAATAGTAGCACGTGAAATAATAAGTTATAATTATTTTTAATGCATCAAAATATTGTATGATGATCTTAGGACAAGAAGGGTTTTAAAGTGTTTTTAAGTAATTTTATGAAGCTGCTATTTTTGGAAAATTACCGAAAATCAAGTGTTTTGTGAAATAAAAATTAAAATAAAGTATGGAATTGAATAGAGACCATATAGGGAAGGTATTGGACAAGTTTCCAATATGAAAAGTTAGTTTAGAGTTGCCGTAGAAGTTAGTCAACAAGGTTTTAATTTAGTTTCGGTTTTCTCTATGTATGAGAATTCGAGTTAGTTGACTTTTAGAAGTTGTGGTGTATCACCACTACTATACAAGGTACGTAAGTAGTAAAGGCGAAAATAAAAGTAGAATTCATGCTTGATTGTTGGTCTTATATGCTATGTATGTGTGGACCCGGGGCTTTGGGGGCCCACGTGCCCTTTCTTACAAGATGTTTGAATGTCGTGTTAGTTTGTTAGCATAGTGTGAGTATGCTTGGCTTGTAGGTGAGTCTAGAACCTCAAAATCCAAGTAGAGAAGTCGCCACCGTCCTCCTTTTGGGAGCTAATGGAACCCATTAGGTCATAGCTCAATGGCAAAATGACAGCCAAGGATAAGAAAATCTCATATCTCTGGATTCGGGGACGAGTGTAAGGACAACAGTAGGTCACAGTGTCCCCCTGCGTATAGCGGCCTCTACTTGTTCTCATGTGTAATTTCACAATCATAATATCAAATTATAGCAATCATATTTTCGGTTTAGACCTTTCGTGCATTTGTCGACAACTTCTTTTATTGAATGCTTGAAGAACTTTGACTATTAATGATAGTAATAAAGATAATAAAAAGTTTTATAAGTTATAAGTTATGTGGAAGGCACAGTTTCTGAAAGAAGGCACGGAAAACGAGGGGAGTTGTAGGGAGAGAAAGTGACAAGGTAGAGAGAGAGAGAGAGTGTGTAAGAGAAGAAGTAAATCAGAAGATTTGAAGTTGATGAATGAAGGTCGGAGGAGGGGGGTATTTATAGGGTTGAAAGTGATGTAAGCAAGCGCCAGGGCGCTGGAGGAGCGCTAGGATTCCTAAAAGCAAGCAGTAGGATGCCCAAACAGTGCCAGGGCAACCACTGAGCGCTGTGGCGCAGGGCTCTTGGGCGCCTGGGCACTGGATGGGCGCCTGGGTGCTCCACCTACGCTATGGCGCTCAACACCTTGAATTTCCATTTTCACGCGGAATATCTCCGGTGCTTCCTTATTTCATATATTTTCCTCAATAAACCGAAATATTTTGAAATATTACGAAGATATACGAAATATGCTTCCATAACACCACTTATACACTTCCATAATCAAGAGTTGCCATAAAGCAAACAAACCTTTCTAGAAGGTTCGTCGAATCCGGTCACATTCATACGCTTACATTAACTTATTTTATTTTCAAAAATGGGATGAAATAAAAATGAAAATGAGAAAATGAAGTATAAAAATAAATATAAAATATAAGAAATTAATTTAAGCGTATTTCAACCGTGATAACTCATCATCGGTTATTTAGATTTTTTTTTTTTTGGTTTTCAAAAAGTTTGGAGGGCAACACCCCCCTAACCCCCAAACCAGGGCGTTTCACCCCTGGACCATGACTTGCTTACCGGGCAATGAGACCCCCGCCTGCTGACGGGGCAGCAAGACCCCCGTATAGATTTTGGAGTGGCGACCAAATAGGTGAAGGACTGACTTCCATCACAAAAGTAGGTGCTTTTCAAGCAATCAATTTTAGAAGTTGGACTTATAGCGACGTGGTACACGATAATCATCAACCGTTAGATGGGACCAAATTTAGGTGTCTACAGTATGCGATATTGAATTGTTGTTTGGTTGACTTGCATGAGAAGTTATGCTAGCATGACAGTTGAAAAGTATGATTCTTATATTATTTTGACATTCCACATTGATAGTATTGATAATTACATCTTGAGTAATTGGAATGTTAAAGTTATTTCTAAAGTTGGCCAATAGTTAATAAAGAAGAAAAGAAAGTTAATTGAGTTGGTTAGTTACTTAGTCAACAAGAAAAATAGTAAGTGAATTTTTATTCACATGTTTAGTAGACGTTTAACGAGAAAATATTTATACAACCACTCACAGTTTAATGTGTCGTTAAGAAAGGTAAATAGTTAGCCACTCACAATAAAAGACACGCAAAATTATTTTTAGAATCACTTGAAATCCAAGATAATTAATATGGTTTTGTTTGACTCTATACATGCTTCTATGTGTTGTTGTGTGTGAGTCACAATATCGTCAAACTGGTTAATCACATAAAGTGAAAGAGGATCCACACCAAAACTCTTGGAACGTATACACCTTGAGTATCAAAAATTGGGGGAGTCGTATGTAACAGTGATCTATGACTTCTAATTGGGGTACAAGACGTTGTACTCCTTTATATTTTAAATGCGCTGGAACTATATGTAACATAGGTAATACCTTCTTGGAGTTGCTCCCAAGTTGGTTCCCAATAGGGCGATTTTAAAAGGAAAGGAAACCCGTTCTATGCGAAATCCAAAGCTGAAATATAATAAATAATTTATATAAGTTGAGTCTTTGCATAAGTGAAGAGACGTCAATGGTAAGAAGTATGTGTGTTATACTTTTCTTTTATTTTAATATTAATCATGTTATGCATGATCTATAGTATTTATGTACTCAGCTTTGATGATTGTGTGTGTGTTTATGTGCATGGCTTTGTCTTTGACGTGGCCCTATGATGACCCATTTTGATGGTGAGTTGTTGTCTAGTATAAGAGAATGGAATAGGTATAGGTGGCCATAGTCAATCATGCTGGGTTGGAGTGTGAGCGCTTGCATTGTAGTTTTCTTAGTTTTATGGACTTGTTAGTTAATTATTGTCTGTTGTTGACTTTTGTTTTTGAAGTGTAAAGTTTGTTTGGTTTTGAAGGGCCGTTAAGACGGTTTCGAAGTGTAATAAAGATTTGTTTTGGTTTTCTTTTTGGTTTTGATTTTGGTTTGATTTTAAGATTATTTCAAGTTTTTTTTGAGTTTTAATTTTGGTTTTTGGTTTTAAAAGACTTCCGCTGTAGTACTTTGTTAAAAGTGTTAGCCGTTATCACGGTGGCGATGGTACTTGAGTTTTTCCTAGTTAAGTAGGAAGTAATTTTTTATTTATTTATTTTTTTCTAATATTTTATATTATATTTCCGGAAAATCTAAAGGGGGAAAGTTAGGAAATTATTCCAGGGTGTTACAATACACGAGTGCAGTGCTGAATTTAAAGGAGTGGGATCAACCCAATTATGTGTCTGCATTGATTGTGAATTGTTTGATGACTTTCATTTTATTGGAGGACTTCCAAATTATGCTAAGTATAAGGATCGAAATGGTCAATGGGGTTGTGATTAGAGGTACTTAGAAGATTATATTGAAAGGAAGGAGCAAGAGTTTCTAAAGTCAAATACAAGTGACGAGTCCCCACCCACGCCAGTCCCAAGTGATCAAGAGAATGATGCCATGAGTGAAAATGAAGTTGCTTCAGGTTCTCCAAGAGTTGAGTCGAAAGATAGTTCATGCTATGAGATTGAGGATCTAAATCCAGTGATTCTAGTGTATGTGGACTTAGTGGCTGATTCTGAAGAAGAATTAAATGAAATTGATCTCGAAGACGACATGGATGGGGATTTTGAGAAAGATTCAAAGGATGTGGTTGAAGATGATATTGAAGAAGATCATGAGTTCATACCTGAGAAATATGTGAAGTGTAGGGACAAGTAGGATAATGTTAATGATTGAAACACTTTGTTAGGAACATGAGTTTAGTTTAAATTTATGCTGTTTAGTATTGTTGATGTTTAGGATGTTGAACCTTTTAGATTGTTGTTTTCTTTGAGAATAGGTGGCAGTAAGCCATAAGAATAAAAGAATTAATGAGTCAGTTTTTTTTAGGAATGATGTCTCAAGTAGAGCAAATCCAAGGAATTTTTCTTTTACTATGTGTTTATTTTACTTGAATGGTTGTATAAACAATCAAAACTAAGTGAATCATTTGCTCTACAAGAATGGAAAATTCTTTTATTAGACGAATTGAGAAGGTGCTTTTATGCTGTGTTATAAGTTTTGTGTTGTTCTACCTTAGAGTTAGACATAGTTTAATATCAAAGTCTTTTCCCTCTACTGGAGAAATAGGATGGCTGAGCGTAACAACAATCAGCTGGATGATGTAATGAGGCAATTAGCTACTGTAGCTGAACAGTTAGCTGCTAGAGGAAATGGTAATGGAGGCAACCCCGCTGGGGAACTTTTCAAGAAAATTGCTCAAAGTAAGCCGCCTACATACCAAGGAGAACCCAACCCAACTGTTTTAGAGGGATGGCTGAGAGAGTTCAACAAGTTGTTTGGTGCAGTTGAATGTCAAGAAGAATTCAAGTTATACCATGTAGTTTACTATTTGAGGGGAGAAGTGGATCTTTGGTGGTCACAGAAGGAAGCTATGATAAGGGCTTTGCCAGGATTCAATTGGACGGTGTTTCAGGAGCAGATTAACAACAAGTTTTGGCCTGTGTTCCTTCAAACGCAGAAAGCTAATCAGTTTTTAGAGCTTAAGATGGGGAGTATGTCGGTTACCGAGTACTACTCGAAGTTTATATAGTTGTCTAGGTTTGCTAAGGCGGCTGTAGCAACGGAGAAGTAGAACGCTAGTCGCTTTGAGAGAGGGTTGCCCATAGATATTTAATTGCAACTAGCCGGTAAGGTTTTTGAGTCCTTGGATGAGTTGTATTGTAGAGCTGCACATTTGTATGCCTTAGACCAAAAGAAGAAGGATATGCTGAAAGAAGGTGAGACGAGGGAGAAAAGAAATGATGGTGGAGGAAAATTTTAACCTATCAGGGAGTCATGGTGGATTTAAGAAGCCTTGTTTCAACAACAACTTTTAGGGAAATAAGGGAAACTTTGGGAAGCCTACTAATGGAAATGGGAATAAGGTGCAGAGTTGCAGATGGCTAATCAAGGTGGTCGTGCTTACTTTTGCCAAAAATGTCCTAACAATCATTTAGGTAAGGACTGTGTTGGAAACTTGGTGACTTGCCATTTGTGCAACAAGCTGGATACTGTGAGTATGACTGTTTCTCTAAAGGTAAGAGAAAGGAAGGAAAAGGGTCACAATTAGAGGGAAATTAAACAGGAGGTCAACAGAAGGGTTTCCAAGGAAATACAGGAGGAAAGGCAATGCAACAAGCTAGGAATAGGAATGGAAGTGGCAATGGAGGAGGTCAGGCTAAGACCTCGAATGCTGGAAAGCTGATGTGATGGCATGAAGTGAAGCGGATGCTAGTAAGGATGTGAATACTGGTACTTTCTCTATTCACTGCCTTCCTGCTAAAGTTTTGTTTTATTCTGGTGCAACATATTCTTTTGTATCCACTAAGATTTTGGAAAAGTTAATGCCTGTTTTGGGAAAAGTAGATACATTAGATATGTTAATAGTGTTACTATCAGGACAAGAAGTATAGTGTTTAAGGAGATTTTTTGATGTCCTAATTGAGATAGAGGGAGTGGAATTTAAGGCTAACCTAATCGAGTTTGACTTGGGTGACTTAGAGGTGATTCTAGGTATGGATTGGTTGAGGGATCATAAGTTTGAGATCTTATGTGAGCTGCAGAAAATCTCGTTAGTTAATAAGGGTAAGAAGGTAAGCTATTGGAGGGCAGGAAAGCTAAAACACAACAAAATAGTGTCGATGTTGAGGTTTTCAAGGTATGTGAATAGGGGTTTTCCAAATTTTTTTTGTAGCGTGAGGGATGTAGATCATGTCGAGTCTTCTAAGCCCGAAGACATTGAGGTAGTAAGGGATTTCCTGGATGTGTTTTCGAAGGAGATTCCGAAAATGCCACCTGTTGACACCTAAATTTGGTCCCACCTAACGACTGATGATTATCGTGTACCATGTCGCTACAAGTCCAACTTTTAAAAATTGATTGCTTGAAAGGCACCTAGTTTTCTGACGGAAGTCTGTCCTTCACCTATTTGGTCCCCACTCCAAAATCTATACTGGGGTCCCGCTGCCCAGTCAGCGGGTGGGGGTCTCGTTGCCCGGTAAGCAAGTCGGGTCTAGGGGCGAAACACCCTGGTTAGGGGGTTAGGGGGGCAAGGCCCCCCCGAACGTTTTGAAAACCAAACAAACATCGTCAGAATAACCGATGATGAGTTATGACGGTTGAAATACACTTAAAATAATTTTTACAATTAGAATTTTATTATTTTATATTTCATTTTCTCATTTTTATTTTATTTTATAAACTTACAATTTAATTTCATTTTCAAAAATAAAAGAAATTAATTTAAGCGTATGAATGTGACCGGATTCGACGAACCTTCTAGAAAGATTTGTTCGATTTATGGAAACTCTAGGTTATGGAAGTGTATAAATGGTTTTATGAAAGTGAATATCGTATAATTTCGTAATATATCGTTCGGTTTAAGGAAGTAAACATGCAAAACAAGGAAGCATTGGAGATTCACCGGTTAAAAATCAGGGAAAGGGGAGCTTGAGCGCTATGGCGCAGCACGAGCGACTAGGCGCCCAAGCACAAGCGCCCTAACACTCACTGAGCGCCCTAGCGCTCGACCTTGTGTGCTATGGCGCTCCTCTAGAGCTCTGGGGCTCGCTTACATCAATTCCAACCCTATAAATACGCCCTCCTCCGACCTTCATTCATCACTCCAACTTCTCATTCAGTTCTTCTCTCACACACTCCCTCTCTAAACTCTCTCTCTCTCTCAGGTTTCGTGCCCTACCTCGAAAACTATGCCTTTCTACTTCTTCCTCTTACAAAACTTTATACTTATATTATTATCATTATTATTATTAGTTCTTCAAGCATTCAACCTAAAGAAGTTGTTTCGACAATTGCACGAAAGGTACTTCAAATGAGGTCAACAACATCGAAATCATCATCTTGAGTTCTTCAAAGGAGTTAGTTTGCATTTATGTGATTTAATTGCTTTATTAGATTATTGACATGTGTTAAATTCATATTCATGTAACATTGACTAATTGATGATTCGAGTTTTCGTTAAAATCAATCTTAAGTAGAAACCTTGCTTTAGGTTTTATGCGATTCATGCTAAACGTTTAAATGCTTTCAATCGCCTAGAATTCATGTTTAGCTTAAAAGACCTAAAAGCATGTTTCGACTAATCCAAGATTAAAATCAACTTAACCCTAAAGCGATCACCCATGCATGATAAAACGGAATTTATGTATGCATTAACTAAAACCCGCCTAGCCTTATTTCCACACATGTTTGTAGGTCTAAAACGAAAATATGAATGTTATAATTTGATATTATGATTGTGAAATTACACATGAGAACAAGTATAGGCCGATATACGCGGGGGGACACTGTGACCTACTGTTGTCCTTACCCTCGTCACTGAATCCAAAGATATGAGACTTTTTTATCGTTGGTTGTCATTTTTCCATTGGGCTATGACCGAGGCTGGTAATTCATCTGGAAATACATCTTCGAATTCTTTCAACAATGGTTCTAGAATTCGTGGTATTGCAGGGGATTCATCCTTCACTTCTTTTGCCATTAACAGGAACACTTGTTGGCAATTAGATAATTCCTTCTCCAGGTCTTTAGGATTCGACAATAACACTCCTTTTCTGTTCTCCACATTTAGGTTCTTCCTGTTTTGTGCCACTTTTACGGGTTTCAAGGCAATTGGCTTGTCACTCTCATGTTTTTTGATGATATAAACATTGGTTCTCTCATGAAACTTCACAAATTGATCATATTTCCAGGGCCTACCAAGCAATATATGACAAGCATCCATAGGGCAAACATCACACAATGCAAAATCCTCATATTGACCAGGGCTTGTTGTGTCACCTTCACATCACTAGTATTGCTCAGCCAATGTAGCTTGTATGGTTGAGGATGGTTATGAGTAGGGTAGTCAAGTTTCTGATTCAACAATGTAGAACCCACATTCGTACAAATGCCACTATCAATAATCACATCACAAAGTTTGCCTTGCACATTGCATCTAGTCACGAAAATCTTGCCCTCTGGTTCTCTTCCATTGGTGTTGGTTTAGTCTGCAGAACCGTCCTGAGGACTAGTGCCTGACCTTACGTCTCAGCCTCCACTTCCTCCGTATCATTACTGCTTTTATCTTCCCGTGACTCTGAATTTTCATTCTCCCCTTCTTCAAGAAGAACATCTAGATATGCATCTTCAATCTTCTATGCTTACCTGACAGTAACTATGCTAGAGCTGGGGCAATTGCGCTGTAGGTGTCCATAGCCCTGACATATGAAACACTTTCTCTTGTCATCAGGAATTATAGGTATTTTGGCTGGAGTGGTTGTCCTTTTCAAGTCGTCATTCTAGGTTTAACATTAGGTGTTTGGGTATACACCACCTCTTTCTCCTTCTTAGATTCACATGATTAAAGAATGTTTTAGGTTTCTTTGAATTCCCATGCTTTTCCAGTCTCTGTGCTACCTTAAAAATTTCCTCATAAGTCCAATAAGGTTGTAATTCAACTTTCTCCCTGATGGAGTCATCTAATCCTGCGACAAATCGAGCAACCTTATGATCATCCTTTTCTTCCAGATCATATAATATCAACATCTTTTCAAAATCATTGATATATTCCTCCACACTCTTCTGCCCTTGCTTTAATGCATGCATCTTCAGGAAGTTGTTCAGTTCATACTCATGTGGTACGAATTTCTTTCTCAGTTTCCTCTTCAATTTGCGCCTAGACACAATTTTTGATCTACCTTCCTTTTTTCGTTTTCTTTGTAGGCCTTCATACCATAAATTGGCGTAGGATGTGAGTTTAAATTCCGCCACCTTGAAGGCTTTATGATAGACATATTGTTTATAATTAAAGACTCTTTCAGTTCTCCTAAGCCAATTAAAGAAAACTTCAGGATCTAGACTGCCATTGAACTCAGGAACGTCCAATTTCAGGCTTCGATCATCATCCTTCTGCTTATCACGTTTTTTGTGTCTTTTACGATCATCTTCATCACTAGAACTGGTATAATCCACACGCCTAGATTTGCGTACACTCCTTCCTGAATCGTCATCACTAGAGCTTGAATTAGATTCATCAATTTCGTGTCCCTTTTTGTTAGATTTCGATCTTCCACTCACAAAATTCAAGACTTCCTCCAACATAGTTCCCAGCTCCCTAATTTCATTGTCTCTCCTGATTTCCTTAGCTTATTCCTAGGACAATCCTCTCTGAAAATTTTCTAGAATTCCCTCGCCATCACCCTGCATAGCAATGTTATGCATAAACCAATTTAATAGATTCACACACACTTGAGATTAAACGACCTCTCAATGAAAGCACCAAATTTGATGTGAATTTTCATATAAATAAAAACTCACAGGATATGAAAAAATAAATCCATGAACTCCTAAAGGCCTAGCCACCAGAAGTCATGAATTTAGGGTGATTAACTAGTCTTTTATTAAATCCCTAGGCACCCTCAAAGTCACTAATTAATCTTCACACAAGAGTATAAAGAATTCAACCACCAACTTTCACAATTTTCAGATTTTTTTTTTTGTTTTCAAGTAAACAAACAAACTTTTATTCAATTCTGAAAATTTGATTTTTACAGCCTAATGTTGAGACTATTTATAGGAATAATCATCAACCAGAAATCCTAACAAAGAAGCTAAAACACACGTGAAAAACAAGATAAGAACGCCACTTGTGCCACTTGCAGAAGTTGTATAACAAACTCAAGATAAGATTGCCACCTCATCATGGAACTTGCTCTTATCTTTACAACAACTTCTAACTAACTAGATTTTATCCTAACAAACTAATAAACAAAATAAATAGCAAATTACAACCAAAAATACACGAAAAATCCAAAAGCCCAAAACTCCAAGAAATAGCCAAAAATCTCGCCTCATTTTTGCGCCATTTTCAAAAAGTGCTTCAAATCTTCAAGAAACCTTTCAAGATCCAATCTTTTAATCAAGAAACCTTCAAGAAGACATTTCCCATGCCTTTAAGGTTGAAAATGATGATCAAGACTCCACAAGAAACAAAAGATTCAATGCTTGAAATGAGATAAACCCTAGCAAATGCTGTGGGAAAAAACCCATAGGAAAAAACCAACTTATTCCCTTAATTCCACCATTCTTTCCTTAATTTGCGTATCACCGTAAGTTTGTGTGATCATGCACCTGCAAATCCCAACCCTTGATGCACCCATATGGCTTGTATCCCCATAATCAATCAGTTCACCCATGGTTGCATCCTTGCTATTGACATACAAATTTTCGAAGTTGTGATCAATATCTATATTGCTACTCACACTTTTAACAGAGCTCCACAAAATAGCTAGAACACATTATCAAGTCGAAAGCAGTTCAAAGCCAAATACAACAAATCAAACTCAATTTTCATCATCATAAATTTTTCCCTACGACCAAAGCGTGTCTAAAGGGGAAACCAAACACACCACATACGTCGCCAGGAGATAATCATTTTTCAACACAACTTTCAATTGCATTACCACATGTCCCTACGACCGAAGTGTGTATAAATTGTATAACACATCAAATCAATGATAATATCACACTTCCCTACGGCCAAGCATGTCTAAAGTGGAAGGAATTCACATTAATCATCTTATGCATCGCAAGGCGATACACACTATCTTCAAAAGGCCTTTGGGAATTCATCCTAGGTCAACATCATCAAAAAGGCCCTAGAAAGTCAACCCAGGTCCAAGTCAATGAAGCCTACATTGTCAAAAAATTATGGCATCATCATTCACAGACACCATCCGACAGTTTTGACATTATCATCAAATAGCTTCCTATACGACATAAGTGTCTGAAGGGAGTAAGCACATCTTCATGAATTTCCGTATACGGTTAAGCTGAAGACACCTGAAGGGATCACACACATCTTCATGAATTTTCTATACAGTTAAGCTGAAGACACCTGAAGGAAATCATAAATACATCATGATAACCTTCCATATACGATAGAGACACCTGAAGGGAGATTCCTAACGATCGAGGCGCATCTAAAGGAAGGTAAACACATACATACTATCATACATTTCCTATACGGTCAAGGCATCTAAAGAAAAACAATCATCAACATTATCCCAAGAATCGAGGAGCATTCAAGGGAATTTCACTCCAACGGAACGAGGCGCTTCCTAAGGAGATCGCATAGGTGCAGGTAAAACTAACCTTTGTTTTGCATTCACCAAGTACTTTAACTTTTAGTTTACGAGACTAGTCGTCTTTACAAACTCAGTCAAAGTGGGGGCTAACTATAGACACCTAAATTTGGTCCCACCTAACAGCTGATAATTATCGTGTACCACGTCGCTACAAGTCCAACCTCTAAAAATTGATTGCTTGAAAAACGCCTAGTTTTGTGTCGGAAGTCAGTCGTTCACCTATTAGGTCCCCACTCCAAAATCTATACGAGGGTCCCGCTGCCCGGTTAGTGGGTGGGGGTCTCGCTGCCCGGTAAGCGAGTCGGGGTCAAGGGGAGAAACACCTTGGTTAGTGGGTTATGGGTGTTTACTGTAACTTCTAATTGGGGTACAAGACGTTGTACTCTTTTATACAGTAAATGCACCGGAATTCCGTAACTTTGTGTGACATAGGTAATACCTTTTTGGAGTTGCTCCCAAGTTGGTACCCAATAGGGCGATTGTTATGGAAAGGAAACCAATTCGATGTGAAATCCAATAGTTCCAAATATAATAAAGAATTTATATGAAATGATTCTATGCACAAGTATGTAGAGATGTTAAGGGTAACAAGTATGTGTGTTCATTCTTTTCTTTTATCTTAATGTTAATCCTGTTTTGCATTGTCTCTAGTATTTATGTACTCAGCTTTGCTGATTGTGTGTATTTGTGAGCATGACTTTGTCTTTGACTTGGCCCTACGATAACCCATTTCGATGGCGAGTAGTTGTCTAGAATAAAGAGAAAGCTGCAGATACTGATAGGCATAGTCAATCATGCTGGGATTGAGTATTGAGCGCTTGCATTATAGTTTTCTTAGTTTTGTGGACTTGCTATTTATTTATTGTTATTGTTGACTTCTAGGTTTTCGAAGTTTAAAGTTTCTTGGGTTTTGAAGGGTTGTTAATACGGTTCCGAGTTGTAACAAAAAATTATTTTTGTTTTCTTTTTGGTTTTGATTTTGGTTTGCTTTTGTGTTTAATTTGGTTTTAAAATAAAAGACTTTCGCTGTAGTAATTTGATAAAAGCCTTAGCCGTTATCACGGTGGTGGTAATACTTTGGTTTTTCCTATTTAAGTAGGAATTATATTTATTATTATTATTATTCTCTATTTATTTATATTATACTTCTGGAAAATGCAAGAAGAAAGTTAGGAAATTCCAGGGTGTTACAGCTCGAGTCGGAAGGTCATGCGTCCTAGTGACTTAGGTAGGCTGCTCCGGAAGGCTTTCTCATGATTTTTCTTCTTGTTTTTGGCTTTAATATAAATAGCTTGTATTCCTAAGCAATTGTACACCCTTTTTATCACATTTTCCTAAATCTTAAACTCTAGTTTTCGCTCTCTAAGTTGTAGAATCATTCAATCAATATAATTTCAGGTTTTCATTCAATTCTTCTTTTATTGTTATCTAATTTATGTTCTTAATGTATGTTTATGTTTAATTTGTGTTTTTAGTATTAGTTTTAGTTAATTGTTTAGGTACAGTTTTTCATGCCCTAGAATTTATGTTTTTAATTTGTTTAGTTCATATTAATTAGTTTGTTTCATTATTTAATTATGTTTTTAGTTGTAGTTTCTATTATTGATTTGTTTTTCATTGTTGTAGACTCCTATATTTGGTCGCACCTAATGGCCAATGATTAACGTGTACCACGTCGTTACAAGTCCTACGTTAGAAAATTTATTGCTTGAAAACGCCTAGTTTTGTGCCGGAAGTCAGTCGTTCACCTATTTGTCCCCACTTTAAAATCTATACGGGGGTCCTGCTGCCCGGTCAGCGGGCGGGGGTCTCGCTGCCTGGTAAGCGAGTCGGGGTCCAGGGGTGAAACGCTCTGTTAGGGGGTTAGCCCCCCCCCCCCCTCCCCCCGAGCTTTTTGAAAATAAAATAGTCGTGGTCAGAATAGCCAATGATGACCTATGATGGTCGAAATGCGCTTCTTTCGAAAAAATAGCATCACTTGACCTCATTGCTTCATCATATGTCCTTGGATCATCCTCCAAAAAAAATGCACAAAATTATCATCAATAGTAAAAGTTTCAGAAAGAAAAACAGTAGCAAAATCGGGTCCAAAATTGCTCTCTTTTCTTGCCCTTTTGCTCCTCCTTGGTTCCAAAACTGTATTATCATTAGCAATCGAATGAACATCATCATTAGGAGTAATATCAGCAATATTATTAACAGGTAAACTAATTGTACTTCTAGAAGATGGAACGCTAGAATTATCAACAAGTTGAGAATTTTTCCAAGGAAAAATGTTCTCAAAAAGTTCAGCATCTCTAGCCTCAATGATGTTACCACCTGCATAAGAATTGTTAGCACCTTTAACAAGAAAACGATAAGCTGCACTTTGATATGCATAACCAATAAAAATAGAGTCAACAGTTTTAGGACCGATCTTATCTCTTTTGAAACTAGGTATGCCAACTTTAGCCAGGCACCCCCACACTTTCAAATATTTCAAGTTTGGCACTCGACCTTTCCATATCTCATATGGAGTCTTATCAAGCTTCTTGTGAGGAATCCTGTTCAAAACATGACAAGCAGAAAGAATGGCCTCCCCCCACATATTGTCGGGTAGGCCTAAACTAATAAGCATAGAGTTCACCATATTTTTTAAAGTTCTATTTTTCCTTTCAGCTACACCATTTTGTTCAGGAGTGTATGGAGCAATTGTTTCATGGATTATTCCATTTTGCTCACAGAATGTCTTAAGAGTGTTGGGGTCATACTCACCACCCCTATCACTCCTAAGTCTCTTAATCTTCTTTCCCAGTTGGTTTTCTACCTCAGATTTGTATTTAAGGAACATTTCCTCAGCTTCATCTTTAGTCCTGAGAAGGAAAACCATGGTAAATCGAGAACAGTCATCAACAAAACTAATGTAATATCTTTTTCCTCCCCTGCTCCCATAATTTTTAAAATCACCCAATTCACTATGAACAAGTTCTAATACTTCTGTCTGTCTATCTATTGATTTGAATGGCTTCTTTGTAAATTTAGCTTCAACACAAACCTGCATTTTGAAAAATCAGTGATTGAAAACTTTGGAATCAAGTTTAAATTTTTAAGCCTTTTAACTGAATCAATATTAACATGACCCAATCTTGCATGCCATAAATCAATAGACTCAGCAATATAAGCAGAAGAAGTACTAGCATTTTTATTCATAGTTTTAACTTTAACATCAAGAGTAAAAAGCCCCCCATTACAGAAACCCTTCCCCACAAATTTCCCATTGCGAGTAAGAACTAATCTATCATAATGAAAAGCAAGCTTCAGTCCAGCTTTCATGAGTAGGCTACCAGAAATTAAATTTCTGCACATTTCTGGAACATGTAAAACATTAGTAAGAGTAAGAGATTTTCCAGAAGTAAGAGTTAATATGATCTTCCCTTTGCCTAGAGCAGGAGCAGAGGTGGAGTTACNAGAGGCGGAGTTACCCATGTAGACATTTTCACCGTCAAGTTTGTTGTAGGTGGTGAACATGTCTTTGCTGGTGCAGATGTGTCTAGTAGCCCCAGTATCGACGATCCACTCAGCAGTATTACCAGCCGTATTAGCTTCTAAGACCACAGCTACTATATTTTCATAATCTTCTAGAAGATGTGCTTGACTAGATTGACCATTTTTCTTGACCTTACACTTATCTGCTTTATGACCAGTCATACCACACTTGAAACAAGTACCTCTAAATTTTTTGATTTTTACTTCAGGCTTAAGAGGACTCTTCCCTTTATACTTAGGTTCAACTAGATTAGCCTTAGTAGAAGAAGAGGCAAAAACAGAAAGACTCTTGTCCTTAATACGATTCTCTTCCTCAATTTTCAAATGGGCTACAAGTTCGTCTAAGGTTAAGTCCTTCTTTTTATGCATTAACTGATTTCGAAAATCCTTCCAAGTTGGAGGGATTTTCTCAATCAAGACAACAGCTAAAGTAATCTCACAGATAGATAGACCCTCGGCAGCGATATTAATACAAATATTCTCATAAGCATGAATCTGTTCTATAATAGGTTTATCATCCTGAATTTGAAAACCTAACCACTTTGTGACACAATAACGTTTAGACCCAGCATTATCATAACCATATTTTTTATGTAATGCATCCCAAACATCCTTAGCATGAAAGAAAGACATGTAGATATCCAGTAAAGAATTCGACATATGATGCAGCAACATACCCAAACAGGTATTATCATCTTTAGCAAATTTAAGATCAGATTCAGAGGGTTCGGCTTTGTTTTCAGGTTCAACAATATCATCAAGCACATAAGCAACATCAATCTGTTCTAAATAAAAACGCATCCTAACAGCCCAACGCTTAATTTTTACCATCTAAGGCTTCCATTTTCGACATATCAGGAATTAAGTGTTTGGAAGCCATTTTCGTCTTTTAGATTGTTAAAACAGAAGGTAAAATTAATAAGTTACTTATTTGTTGAAACGAGAGTGGAAATGGAAATTGCCGCGTCGTGGTGGACCACTGTCCTAAAAGACGATTCCGCGCTACCCCGGTGCAGTAGAAACAATGCGGTCGCCCTCCAGGATTTGCATGGCGCCTGAATCTATGTGCACTCACAGATACCGACTGGAACTCAAATTATTGCCCAAAACCAGACTAGAAAAGTTTTGAAGTATTTTTGAAGAAGACAGAAGAAGGAATGTGTTTGTTATATTTCTGAACTTGTGAGTTGGGGTATATATAGGAGAAAAGGGAAGAGAGTCCAGCGGGCTAAAGGAATCCAACGGGCTGACCTTAATGGCATTGACTATGATTTAATAACCAACGGCTCAATCTATAAATATATAACTGTTGGAGAATGACTACCGGAAGCCCAACAGTCCAAAAGAGTAAATGTTGTAATAAAACAATATTCCAAAAACAATAAATGGATTTTCAGTAAAAAGATAGAAGGCCCAAAGCCCAACCCACACACGCACACCACGCATCGTATTCCCAAGACCCAAGACCCAAGTCCAAGTTCAAGTCAAAGACCAAGACTTAGACCCTCCTCCTCCTCCTCCTCCTCCTTCTTCTTCTTCTTCTTCTTCTTCTTCTTCTTCTTCTTCTTCTTCTTCTTCTTCTTCTTCTTCTTCTTCTTCTTCTTCAAAAGAGTTAGTGTGCATGCTTATGACATGTCTTAGAATCAAATTCATGCAATATTAACTTTAGGTAGAAACGTTGTTTTAGGTTTTACATGTGACTCTATGCTGAATGTTTAATGCTTTAAAATGCTTTAGCTCAAAATTTATGTTTTATGTTTGACTTCGAAATTGATGTTTTATATGTTTAATGCTTTAAAATCACCTAGAAATCATGTTTAGCTCAAAAGACCTAAAAGCTAGTTTTGACTAAATAATGATTGAAATCAATTATATCCTAAAGTGATCGCCCATGCATGATAAACCAGAAATTATGTGTGCATTAACCAAAACCGACCTACGCTTATTTCTATGAGTTTGTAGGTCCAAACCGGAAATATGAATGTTATAATTCGATATCATAACAAGTAGAGGCCGCTATATGCGGGGGGACACTGTGACCTATTATCGTCCTTACTCTCGTCCCCGAATCCAGAGATATGAGACCTTCTTATCATTCGCTATCATTTCTCCCTTAGGCTATGACCTAATGGGTTCCGTTAGCTCCCGAAAGGAGGACGGTGGCGACTTTTCTACTTGTGTTTTGAGCTTCTAGACTCACTCCCTAAGCCAAGCATACTCACACTATGCAATCAAACTAAAGACATTCAATGTACTTAAAAAGGGAACGTGGGCCCCAAGAATAACGAGAATAGCCTACCACTGCCACTACCGCCAACAGCAGGAGGTGGTTATCGAGTTCCTGACACGGAGGTTCTTAACTTTGAATTCAGGCCATGTTTGGTGAATATGGTGGAAAGGAACCAGTTTGTAGGGACATTTATGGAGGATCTGAATTTGCACTTGAATCATTTCCTCTACTATTACGGTAAGTTTAAGCAGCATGGGGTTTCTCAGGACTACATTATAAGGATGATGTTCCCATTTTCATTAAAGTACAAAGCTCGTACTTGGTTGAATAGTCTCAATGTAGATAACATTAATAGTTGGGTCTTGCATTTAAAAGAAAGTACTACTATCCAGAGCGAACTACAACCCTTCGAAGAAAGATCACAAATTTCAACCAGGAGACGGATGAGACATTGTATGAAGCATGGGAAAGGTTCAAGGATCTATTAAGGTTGTGCCCAGATCATGGTCTTGAGAAGTGGTTCCTAGTCCATTAGTTCGACAAAGGGTTAAGGAATAAGAGCCATACATTGTTTAATTCAGATGCTAGTGGTCTATTCATGAACCTGGAGGTTAATGTTGCTTATGAGTTAACTTAAGAAACTGCCATTCACAACTCACAATTTGGCAATCCAAGAGGAAATTCGAAGAGAGGTGGGATGCATGTAGTAGATGATAAGCATGCGAGTCTAGCTTCACAAATAAATGCCATAAGTTAAAAGCTTGACAAGATTAGCACTGCATCTTCTCCACAATCATATGTAGCTGCGATGGCTGCACTTTCGGGATGTATTGAGCCTTTATGTGATTCATGTGGTTCATTTGGTCCTAAAGCCTAATAATGTCATAGTTTTACGGAGCAAGTGTGTGCTTTCCAAGCCTACAAGAATAATCCATCCTCTAGCACTTACAATCTAAGTTGGAAGGATCATCCATACTTCTCCTACAAGAGCAATAATGTGAGAATCCACAGCCATTCATGCCACGGTAGCCACATCAATAGATGTAGCGGTTCACACCACCACAATCACTAAGATTTCACTAGACCATCATCACTATCACCACCACCCTAACCAAGAAATGAGATCTCAGTGTTGAAGAATATGATGCTACAAATGCAGAATAATATGGTGGCAATGCAAGCTCACAACATGCAATGGGAGACCCAACTAGCTCAGATTGCAGAGTTGTAGACGCTTATGTTTGGTCCCACCTAATGGTTGATGATTAACGTGATTACATAACATACTAGAGAAAGGCTTATTTAAGGAGATCTTCTAGCATACCACCAAGTCACTTTTGCACGAACAAAAATTGAAGAACACGAATTGCAAAAGTTCTCTCTAAGTCTTAACCTAGCATAAACCTCATTACAACATTAAGGTCTTAATATTCTCTCTTTTGTAAGCGTTTAGGCTAATTGTTATTGAGAGATAAAGTGTTGTAATTTGAGCATTCTGTGAGTTCAGTTTGTTGGGGAAGTTGATCTGGGATCATCTTCATTAGAACCTTCATAGTTGAAGGTTGAGTCGAACTTCCATAGGTGGAAGTTGGGGAATCATATTGTGCATAGGTGCATAATTGATTGAGTGTAATTCTTTTGTTATTCTGAGTTGATTAATAAAAGAGTGAGTGAGTTGAGGACGTAGACTTATTAGAATTCGAACCTTGTTAAATCTTGGTGTTGTTTATTTTATTGCATTATTGTTTCCGCTGCTTGAGAATTGGTTCTAAATTGTTCTTATAATTAATTGCAAAATTTGCAACAACCTTATGACACTCAATTCACCACTCTCTTGAGTGTCACTTGCACTTTCAATTGGTATCTGAGCCTAACTTTTTGAAAGGGTAACACCTAGAGAAGGAAGAAAAGACGAATACTCAAGAGATGATGAATAGAAATTCTGGATGAAGGCTGTCCAAATTTAATGGAACAAACTATCCCTGGTGGAAGAATTGCATGCAAAAATTTGTCATTGGTATGGACTATGAGTGTTGGATGATCATAAAAAATGGATCAAATAAGGTGGCTAACAACACTGATGGAACAAAGAAGAAGGAGAGTGAATACAATAGCACAGATCTTAAGACACTCGAGAAGAACGCCAAGGCTATGTCACTTCTTCAACAAGGTATTGCTGAAATATGGGAAACTCTAGAGTTAGCGTATGAAGGCACTAGTGAAGTCAGAAGATCTAAGGTTGATATGCTTATGTCTAAATATGAAACTTTTGATATGAATCGAGATGAAAATATAAAAGATATGTATACTCGTTTTATGTCAATTATTAATGAACTAAAATCTCTTGGCAAAAGTTTCACTAGTGAAGATTTGATTAGGAAAGTTTTTAGAAGCTTGACAGGTAAATGGCTGCCTAAGGTAACTGCAATCTAAGAAGCCATGGATCTATCCACTTTGACTGTAGAACAACTTATTGGGTCATTAATGACTCATGAGATGTTAGTAAGCACAAAGGAGGAAGGCACAACCAAAAGCCGAGGGCTGGCCTTGAAGGGATGAGATAGTTCTCATGGAAAGAAGGTTTGAAAGTAGCCTCAGACCTCAATATAAGGGAAAATCCTGGAAGAACAAAGGCAACACAAAGAAGACCAGTACCGGCACTGGTTGCTTCAAATATGGTGAAACTGGACACATGATCAAGGATTGTCCGGCATGGAAGACTGACAAGCACTACAAGATAACAACTATTTTGCGACGGACAAATTCCGTCGCAAACTTAACAAATACCGTCGCAAAAACCCATTTGCGACGTAATTCCGTTGCAAAATGTCCCTCGCTAAAATTTTTGTTGCAAATTTCCAAATTTGTGGAGGAATTGTTGCATATTGCAATGGAAAATTCCCTCGCAAATTTGCTATTTTGCGACGGAAGATTCCCTCGCAAAGTTAGTGTTGACTCATGAATTGAAAGTAAAGTTTTGATGATGACTAACACAAACAAGCTTAACTAATATATACTTTGAGTTCCTATGAGATTTCACAGGTTCAAAGTGTAAGGAACTTGGAGCAATATTGAAGGAACGTAACAAGCTAAACAACCAAGTTCATGGAGAAGTTCCTAGGCAGAATATTGCAAAGGAACACAGAAGAAAGAAAAGAAGTTCCTTGGTAACACAGTTATGTAGGAACAAGCTGCGAGAATAGATCTGTTCCTACAGGAACAGGCGAACAAAGTCAAGACATCCACATGAAGTGTCTTGGTAAAGAGAAGAGAATTTCCAAGAAGATTATAAGCATAATCTTCTAGGAACTTAGTAATTACATTGGAGTCTCAAATCAGATTGGAACATCAAACCTAAAAGCAAGTTACGAATCTATCCTACGAAGTGGTCTAGGTTAATTTATTGGGCTGATTTTGCTGAAGAATAAAAACGGCATCTAGGGTTTTTAACAAGTCAAGAAATGTTGTTAAGCATCCTAGATTGTAGGAATAAAGTCATGGGTTCATGGGCAAGAATAAAGCGGTTAAATTAGTCAAGTCAAAAGGCCTATTCTCCTGGTCTACATACTTGGGATAGTGGAAGAAATCATGGAGTTGTGGATGAGCAAAGAACGTGGTTGAAGACTGAAGATTACAAGCCAGAACCATTCTATAAATACTCCAAGAAATTCAGAAGAAGAAGTGAAGAACATCAGAGAACACATTGAGTATTTAACGAGTACATGTTTTGATGTTGTTGTTCCAGTCCAGTTTAAAAGGTCTTTTCAATGTATTAGAGTCAGAATTGAGTTGTAATTAGTGAGAAAAAGAGAAGTGTGAGAACTAGAGAAGAGTGGAGAAAAAGAGAAAGAGAAGCGAGAGATAAAGAGTGAGAATTGAGAATCAAGTTCCTACAGGAACTGACGAGGGAAATTAGAGAATTTAGGTTGTAATAGCTGTTACAGGCCTATAATAGAAGTGGAGTTTTCTTCCTTAGGGCCAAGGAAGTTTTTCTCATAAATATATCACTCGTACTCTTTAATTCGTTTAAATTTGTTTAAATTCCGCATACAAGTTCCACACAGCAATTCACCCCCCCCTTTGCAGTGTTCCTATAGAAACAACAGTTGGTATCAGAGCAGGAACTCGGGAAATTCAAGCAACCTTGAAGAGGGATCCTGAAGATGAACACTCACGAGAAGTTGGAGGAAGGTTACTCAACTCAAAGACCACCCATGTTTGATGGAAAGTTTTATACTTATTGGAAGAATCGAATGGAGATTTTCATCAAGGCTGAAAATTACCAGGTTTGGCGAGTGATTGAAGTAGGTGACTATGAGGTAACAAAAACTAACGCTGATAATGAAGCAGTTCCTAAGTTAATTTCTGAATATGAAAAAGAAGATTTTGAGAAAATGGAAATTAATGCACGTGCTATTAAATTGTTACATTGTGGTATTGGACCGCATGAACACAACCGTGTCATGGGGTGCAAAACCGCTAAACAAATATGGGATTTATTGCAAGTAACTCATGAAGGAACTAATGAAGTAAAACGATCTAAAATTGATTTGTTAATGTCTAAATATGAACGTTTTGAAATGTTACCTAGAGAGTCAGTACAAGATATGCTTACTCGTTTTACTAACATCACCAATGAGCTTTCTTCTCTTGGAAAAGATATACCCACTGATGAGCAGGTTAGGAAAGTACTGAGGAGTCTACCACAAGATGAAAGATGGAGAGCCAAGGTCACTGCACTCATGGAAACAAAGGATTTCACGAAGTACAACATTGAACAACTTGCTGGTTCCTTACTGACCCATGAATTGCATCTTGGAGGAACTGGAGAAAGTTCCAGAAGCAAAGGGCTGGCCTTGAAAGCTGAAAGTGACGAATCAGAAGAAGAAGATGATGAGGCTGCGTTGCTGGTCAGAAGATTCAAAAGGGCTCTCAACAAGAATCGAAGTTCCTATAGGAACACGGGCAGAAAATTCACTAGTAACAAAAGGGAATTCGTGTGCCATAAGTGTGGATCCTCAGATCACTTCATCAAAGACTGTCCCTTATGGGATACTGAAAAGGGGAAGTCCAAGGGCAATGAATATGTCAGGGAAAAGAAGGAACAAG
Source organism: Suaeda aralocaspica (assembly GCA_016808085.1). NCBI lineage: Eukaryota > Viridiplantae > Streptophyta > Magnoliopsida > Caryophyllales > Amaranthaceae > Suaeda > Suaeda aralocaspica. The sequence goes on from PYUH01000223.1 coordinate 1,088,024, forward strand.
TCAAAGAAAAATTCTACAAACCTTCTTATTCCAAGAATGATGTAAGGAAAGCAATGGTAGCAGCCTGGGGAGATTCTGAGAGCGAAGAAGATGAAGAGGAACAACCTGATGAAGAAGTTGCCAACATATGCTTGATGGCCAGAACTGATAGGAACGAGTTCCACAAGGAACCCGATAATAAGGTATATCCAAATTCTGATCTTCTTGATGCTTTCTCTAAACATGAACTAGTAGACCTAGTGATAAAATTTCACAAAAACTGGACTAATGTATTACGAGTAAAAACTGAATGTGAAAAAGCTCTTCAAACTCGTAAGGAACATAGTGAATGGCTAAGGCTAAATAGAACTGAAACTGAGAAAAGATTTTTCGACTTATTAGATGAAAATGCGAAGTTAAAGGCAAAAGTTGAAAATTTTCAAAAGGAACTTAGTCAAATCACTATGGAACTAAATTGCTACAAGTTGACTAAACTAAATGAGAGTTTCACTGAAGGAACGCAAAAAGATTCAGTCATCAAGGAACTTTCGAAGGAACTTGATAGTGTCAAAAGGGAACTCACTAATTTAAAAACCAAAAATGATAGTCAACACAAAGTTCCAACATGGATATTGAATGCCCAAACTAAAAGGACTGAAGGTCTCGGTTTTAATTATACAAGGAAAATGGGAAAACGGAATAAATATGTGGAACTTCCAAGTAGCAAGGTGTGTATGTTCTGTGGGAACACGGGTCATCTAAAAAACCAGTGTTCCATAAGGAACTCCAGTTTAGATGTAAATGCTAGACACATAAAACCAACATGGATTAAGAAACTTAATGATGATGTGTCTACAGAGGAACCCAAGGAAACCTGGGTTCCTACACCTAACATCTAATCTGTTTTGCAGGTGCTAGTGAGGGGGAACAACATGTGGTATCTCGACAGCGGTTGTTCCAAGCACATGACAGGCGACAAATCCAAGTTTCTCTCACTGGCAGCCTACTCAGGGGGAACTGTGACGTTCGGTGATAATCAGAAGGGTAACATAGTTGCCCTAGGTAAGGTTGGAAAGTCAAGTTCCCATGCAATTGATAATGTTTTTCTTGTTGATGGTCTTAAACATAACTTACTTAGCATTTCCCAATTCTGTGATAAAGGGAATTCTGTTTGCTTCACTAATGAGCATTGTCAAATCATCAACAATCACACTAATCAAGTTGTACTTGAAGGAAGACGCAAAGGGAACACCTACGTGGTTGATTTACTTAAAGTTCCCAAATGCACATTTTCTTGTTTAAGTGTGATTGAGGATGATCCTCTACTTTGGCACAAACGTGTGGGTCATGCTAGTCTTCACTTGCTTGATAAACTTAGGTCAAAGGAACTTGTTGTTGGTTTACCTAATGTCAAGTTCCTCTGTGACAAAGTTTGTAATGCATGTGCTAGAGGCAAGCATGTACGAAATTCTTTTAAAAGTAAAAAGCTTGTAAGCACCACAAGACCATTGGAACTTATCCATATGGATTTGTGTGGACCAATGACAGTCCAAAGTAGAAGTAGTAAGCTATATGTCTTGGTCATAGTTGATGATTATTCTAGATATACATGGACAATGTTCCTTCATAGTAAAGATGAAACATTTGATGAATTTACATGCTTTGCTAAGAAGGTTCAAAAATCTAGTGGTTGTCAACTTATTCATTTGAGATCCGATCATGGAAAGGAATTTGAAAATTACAAGTTTGATGAGTTTTGCAGGGAACATGGCATGGATCACAATTTTTCCGCTCCAAGAACACCTCAACAAAATGGTGTTGTGGAAAGGAAAAACAGAACCTTAGAAGACATGGCAAGAACAATGCTCATAGCAAGTGGACTTCCAAGGAACTTCTGGGCAGAAGCAGTGAATACAGCATGTTATATAATAAATAGAGTCATGATTAGACCCATCACTAATAAAACTCCCTATGAATTATTTAGAGGACGAAAACCTAATGTATCTCACCTTAGAACATTTGGGTGTAAGTGTTTTGTCCATAATAATGATAAAAGGAACTTAGGGAAATTTGATGAAAGAAGTGATGAAGCTGTGTTCCTAGGGTATGCCTCTAATAGTAAGGCCTATAGAGTTTACAACAAGAGAACATTAAGTGTCGAGGAAAGTGTACATATTATTTTTGATGAAACTAACTATAATGTAAATAGTGTAGATACTAACATTTTGCAGGAACATGAGGACTTTGAAATAGGGCTGGTTAGAAGAGATCCAGATGAAGAAAACTTAACATCCAACAAGGAACAAGCAAGAGTTCCTGAAGATCAGTTCCACACTGAAGGACAGAACGAGGCAGTTCCTGAAGGAACAGTGAATGAAGTCCCACACAACATTGAACATGAAGAAAACATCACTGATCCAGAAGAAGTTCCTAGAGAAACTGGAGAGACAGTAGTTCCCATCAGAGACTTCCAGCCAAAACCTTGGAAACACCAAAAGTCTCATCCAATGGATCTAATTATTGGTGATATTACGAAGGGAACTCAGACCAGATCTCAAGTAAGGAACTTCTGTGCCTTTAATGCATTCTTGTCCATCATGGAACCTCGCAATCATATAGAAGCACTTGAGGATGTTGATTGGATCCAAGCAATGCAAGATGAGCTGAATCAATTTGAAAGAAACAAGGTGTGGCACCTTGTGACTCAACCGGAACACCAAAAGGTAATTGGACTAAAATGGGTGTTCAGGAACAAGCTAGATGAATACGGCACTATCATTAGGAACAAGGCCAGATTAGTAGTTAAAGGTTACAATCAACAAGAAGGAATTGATTTTGAAGAAACTTTTGCTCCAGTTGCAGGTTAGAAGCTATTAAATCCTAATTGCTATGCTTCTTTTATGGTTTCAAATTATAGTCACATGGATGTTAAATGGTGCTTTCTTAAATGGTTTTCTTAATGAAGATTTTTTGTGAACAACCTCCTGGTTTTGAAAATCCTAAATTTCCAAATCATGTCTATAAGCTTGATAAGGCTCTTTATGGGTTGAAGCAAGCTCCTAGAGCGTGGTATGAGAGGTTGTCAAAGTTTCTTTTGGAAATGGTCTTAAAAGAGGAAAAGTTGATAAAACTTTGTTTATAAAATCCAAAGGAACTGATTTTCTCATTGTTCAAGTTTATGTTGATGATATAATATTGGTGCTACTAACGAATCCTTGTGTCAAGAATTTGCTAATTTTATGAGCAGGGAATTTGAAATGAGCTTAATGGGTGAGTTAAATTTCTTTCTCGGCTTGCAAATCAAACAAACTGAAAAAGGAACTTACATTCACCAACAGAAATACATAAAGGAACTTCTCAAGAAATATGGCTGGGAACATCAAAAACAAACCATACTCCTATGGGAACAAACTCCAAATTGGATGAGGATCCCAGTGGAACAAGTGTGGATCAAAAGCTATATAGAGGCATGATAGGTTCCTTATTATACTAACTGCTAGTAGACCAGATATTGCTTACAGTGTTGGTGTTTGTGCTAGGTTCCAAGCTAATCCAAAGGACTTACACTTAACTGCTGTAAAGAGGATATTGAGATATTGAAAGGAACTGATACCTATCCTTCATACTATCCTCACTGCTTGACCATTTGAGTAATAGGATTTGCAGATGCAGATTACGCAGGTGACATTGGTAAATAGAAAAGCACATCAGGTATGGTTCAGTCCTTGGAACATGTTTAGTTTCTGGAGTTCCAAGAAGCAAAACACAGTTGCTTTATCCACTGCTGAAGCAGAATATGTAGCTGCCGCTGCATGTTGTTCCCAGGTGCTTTGGATAAACAACAACTAAGGGACTTTGGTATATCTATGATTGCATTCCTATTTTTTTGATAATACTAGTGCTATATGTATTTCTAAAGATCCATTCACCACTCACGTGTTAAACACATTCATATTCGTCATACATTTTCTAAAGGATAATGTAGAAAAAGGTTTGATAAAGCTTGAGTTTTGTCAACACAGAAATCAAATTGCAGACATCTTAACAAACCATTAAATAGAGAAAGATATGAGAAGATGAGGATGGAACTCGGATTGATAAAAGTGCAACAAAGCCATGAAGTTCCTCCAGTACGTCATTATTTATGACACAGTTCCTATGTCACTCTCATCACAAATCTGTGGCGAAAGCATGTTCCCCACAGGAACTTTAATATAAATCGCAAATGTCTATCAATATTATCCTTTAGTGTCATGATGCTGTCAAATAATGATTAATTAGATGTATGCGATACGTTCCTTCATTTCACGTAAAATATTTTTTTCCTTAATTTTATTTTCCTCATAAATTAATTCCAGAAATTAATTTTTTGTTATGATTGTTTCATATTCCTACCCTATAGGATGTATATATTAATTTTAATTTTATATTCCATGAACAAAATTTGCTACAAATACACGTAAATAGGGGGAAGAATTTAGAAGGAACTTGCAAAATATACCAAATTTATTATCCCACTAACATGCACCACTTTTCCTTAAATACCATCTAATCAACCCAATATTCAACATCACATCTCATTCTCAACCGTCAAAAACCTTTCTCTTCTCTTTCTTCACTTTCACTTTTCCACTCTTCATAACCCCCAAAAACTCAAAAACTAACCATGGATACTCAACACATCATCTTCCATTGACACTGAAATCCAAACCCCCCAACTAAAAAGCAACCAACCGAAAAACCACTGACAAATTTGAAACCCAAACCTAGTTCCTCCATGACTGAGAGGAAAACGACAAAGGGACGAAGTCGAACCAATGGATGAGAAGAAGACATTGATGTTGGTGACGACTCTGGAAAAAACGACGGAGGTTGAAGCAATAAGTATGTTCCGGGTTTTTGTTTTAGACTTAGATTTGTGTAGTTCGGTGGTTATGTGGAATTATTAGATGTTATAGACAATCAGGGGTGGATTAAATTACTAAGTGAACATGGAATTGATGATACGTTATCCTCAGAGCAATCCACGAATTCTGTGAAAAATATGGATTTGCTAAAGGAACTATCACCAGTTCCGTGAATGATGTGAGATTTCGTTTGATGCTGATTTTGGCTAAGTTATTTGAGGTTCCAAATGAGGGTTATGATAATTACTTTAAAGGGAGATATAATTTGAAGATTGGGAAAGTAATAAAGATGAGATTTTGACAGAATTAGGAGGGAAGAAGGGAGTGAACAAAATTGATCATAATCACTCTCACCTCTTGGAAAATTATATATTTAATTTTTGAGGAAACTGTGTTCCCACGAACACAGAAGAGGAATGAAGCTAACTTATTGGATGTGCGGTTATTATTGTCTTTTGTTCAATGTGCAAGTAAATTTCCCAAGCTTGATGATATCTCACTTGGATCACAACGTTCCAAGTGATTGAAGTTGTTATGGAACTTTACTGACCAAAATTTTCAACACTTTAATGTACCATTAGAGGGATATGGGAAGGTTGGAATGAAGAAGGATCAGTACATTCATGTTACTCTTATGAATGGACTGAATTGGGTGTTTTAAAAAAGGCAAACTCAGTGGTACACTGAGATTTGAATGAAGAGAAAAATAGAGGGAGGAAAAAGAGATCAAAAGTTAGGAAGAGTAGGGACTCCTTAGCAAGTCTGAGAGTGAGCCACCTTAAATTGATCTTGAAACTAGGGGTTAAAAACTACTGAGATTGAGGTTCTAGTCCCTGGGAAGACAGAGCAGTTGGAACAGTTCCTCAAGAACTACTGCAGAGAAATTGCAGGATGTTGAAGGTCAGTCTTTATGATGAGACAGGCCTTGAGTTCATTTATGTGTCTTGCGACAAGAAGCATGCAGAAGTAATGGCATGCCTTGCAGAGCTTAAAAGTGCGAAAGGAACTCACAACACCTGCTGAAACTGCTGCTGCTGAAGGCGAAGGAGGAACTCACGTGAAGAAGATGCACCAGAAGACGAAGTTCCCAGCACTTCAGTTCCTATGGACACAGCCCCAACCTCAGTTCTACATACAAACCTCAGCACCCTGTTCCTCTAAGCATCATCCCGCCTCTTAAGCCCAATATGACCCATTACTTCTTCTTATTGCACTCTCCTTATTTAAAATTATTCGATGTGTTGTACTTTTGTTCTGGATTTCTTTTTATTTTTTTTTGTTTTCGTTGTTTCTTCTTTTTTTGTTTTAACAAAACTCTTATTAGTTATGGTAGTGAATTTTTTTTTCTGCTTATTTTTTATTTTTGAACGTATCAGTCATACTTCTAAACTTGATTCTTTAGATGCATCTTGATGGCTAATATTGCTAGATTGCTGCTTGAGATACTATTAAATTTCAAAAGCGGGGTCTCTACCATTATTGAAAATATGGTGCTGTGATGGTCAGTTTCTCAGGGAACATAGTTCTAAATTTTGATGATGCCAAAAGGGGAAGAGAACGGCAACATAAATTGCTAATAAATCAAATCTGAATCCCTAATTCTATCTCACTCTATCACACTCTATAAAACCTGCAAAGTTAAAGTTCCTATGTATATACTTGTATATTCTAGTCATAGTTTTTGCTTAGTGTATATTTAACTTAATCAGAAAATCAAAATCAAAATATGTTTCTTTATATGTTTATCTTTTTCTACGCTTGTTGCCTTGGTTTGTCATCATCAAAAAGGGGGAAATTGTGACTCATGAATTGAAAGTAAAGTTTGATGATGACTAACACAAACAAGCTTAACTAATATATACTTTGAGTTCCTATGAGATTTCACAGGTTCAAAGTGTAAGGAACTTGGAGCAATATTGAAGGAACGTAACAAGCTAAACACCAAGTTCATGGAGAAGTTCCTAGGCAGAATATTGCAAAGGAACACAGAAGAAAGAAAAGAAGTTCCTTAGTAAACAGTTATGTAGGAACAAGCTGCGAGAATAGATCTGTTCCTACAAACAGGCGGACAAAGTCAAGACATCCACATGAAGTGTCTGGTAAGAGAAGAAGAATTTCCAAGAAGATTATAACCATAATCTTCTAGGAACTTAGTAATTACATTGGAGTCTCAAATCAGATTGGAACATCAAACCTAAAAGCAAGTTACGAATCTATCCTACGAAGTGGTCTAGGTTAATTTTTGGGCTGATTTGTGAAGAATAAAAACGGCATCTAGGGTTTTTAACAAGTCAAGAAATGTTGTTAGAGCATCCTAGATTGTAGGAATAAAGTCATGGGTTCATGGACAAGAATAAAGCGGTTAAATTAGTCAAGTCAAAAGGCCTATTCTCCTGGTCTAATACTTGGGATAGTGGAAGAAATCATTGGAGTTATGGATGAGCAAAAAACGTGGTTGAAAGACTGAAGATTACAAGCCAGAACCATTCTATAAATACTCCAAGAAATAAGAAGAAGAAGAGAAGAACATCAGAGAACACATTGAGTATTTAACGAGTGCATGTTTTTGATGTTGTTCCAGTCCAGTTTAAAGGTCTTTTCAATGTATTAGAGTCAGATTGAGTTGTAATTAGTGAGAAAAAGAGAATGTGAGAACTAGAGAAGAGTGGGAGAAAAAGAGAAAGAGAAGCGAGAGTAAAGAGTGAGAATTGAGAATCAAGTTCCTACAGGAACTGACGAGGGAAATTAGAGAATTTAGTTGTAATAGCTGTACAGGCCTATATAATAGAGTGGAGTTTTCTTCCTTAGGGCCAAGGAAGTTTTTCTCATAAATATATCACTCGTACTCTTTAATTCGTTTAAATTTGTTTAAATTCCGCATACAAGTTCCACACAGCAAATTCACCCCCCCCCCCCCCCTTCTTGCAGTGTTCCTATAGAAACAACAGTTAGCTAATTCCCTCGCAAAGTTAGCTATTTTGCGACGAAATTCCATCGCAAACGGTAACAAAAAAAAATAATAATGCACTTTTGCTACGGAATATTCCGTCAAAAAAAAGTTGAGTGATTTTATAATTTTTAATGTTTTGATTGCTTATTTGTATTTGTGCCTGTGAGCCTGTAACCTGTATGATCTGCTAAGATATGTGTTCTAATCAAATCAGGACAATTTATATTTTCCGATAATTACATATTTCAAATGTAACATATTCATACAAAGTATTTCCGTCTTAAATAGTTTCATAGTTTTAAAGTTTAACAATCATAACAAAGGCACTAAGCTATGTTATATTTTACAAGGTATTTATCTACACTTGCATCCCTTGCCAAGCGCCGCTGCCCTCGNGCTGCCCTCGTCGTCTGGTGAGTCCCGAGGCTGAATCTGGAAAGGTGAACAACTGTCGCTACCGAATCGACTCATCATCTGCTCCATAAACTCCTTCTGTGTCCTCTGCATTGCCTCAATCTCGGCTCGCATCTTCTCCTCAACCTCAGCCCGCACCTCCTCCCGCACCTTCTCCACATGTTTCTCTAAATGATCTTTCATTTGAGAAAATACAGATGGCGTGTACTGCTTCGATGACCCAGATCTCCTCGAAGAGCTGTAATACAGGTCCGCAGCACTATCAAGACCCTTCACGCGACCTTTCTTGCTACGACCACCAGATGCCTCCCAATATAACTCATCGGGCGTTCTCTGACTCCCGTCACTGCTTGTTTCCTCAAGCTTCTTCTAGTAGGTCTCCTACAAAACGCAATTAAAATTAAAAACACGATAAGGGGGATATGGGGGGGGGGGGATTATTCTTAGTTATACAGATTTGAACTTAAATCAACCCAACATACATTGTAAACAATAAAAGCCAGAGTTATGTAACAAAATAGATGGCTTATTTCTAAGCTAAACATCCCTAAAAGGCATAATTACAAGCGTTACAACCTCCTAATCAGCCTTTACATGTGTTTTAGGTTCAAATGGGCTCGAAATGGCTCAAAATGGCTACTATTGTACCCATTTTTCATATAAGTCTACATTTTAACCTATAACTAAGCTAAACATCCCTAAAAGGCATAATTACAAGTGTTACAACCTATAGATTATTTCAAACTAGCCTTTACATGTGTTTTAGGTTCAAATGGGCTCGAAATGGCTCAAAATGGCTACTATTGTGCCCATTTTTCATATAAGTCTACATTTCAACCTATAACTAAGCTAAACATCCCTAAAAGGCATAATTACAAGTGTTACAACCTCTACATTATTTCAAACTAGCCTTTACATGTGTTTTAGGTTCAAATGGGCTCGAAATGGCTCCAAATGGCTACTAATGGCTACTAATGTGCCCATTTTTCACATATCTCTTCATTTCAACCTATAAATAAGCTAAACATCCTTAAAAGGCATAATTACAAGTGTTACAAACTCTAGATTATTTCAAACTAGCCTTTACATGTGTTTTAGGTTCAAATGGGCTCGAAATGGCTCAAAATGGCTACTTTTGTGCCCATTTTTCATATAAGTCTACATTTCAACCTATAACTAAGCTATACATCCCTAAAAGGCATATTTACAAGTGTTACAACCTCTAGATTATTTCAAACTAGACCTTACATGTGTTTTAGGTTCAAATGGGAGCGAAATGGCTCAAAATGGGTACTAATGTGCCCATTTTTCATATAAGTCTACATTTCAACCTATAATAAGCTAAACATCCCTAAAAGGCATAATTACAAGTGTTACAACCTCTAGATTATTTCAAACTAGCCTTTACATGTGTTTTAGGTTCAAATGGGCTCGAAATGGCTCAAAATGGCTACTATTGTGCCCATCTTTCTTATAAGTCACATTTTAACCTATAACTAAGCTAAACATCCCTAAAAGACATAATTACAAGTGTTACAACCTCTAGATTATTGCAAACTAACCTTTACATGTGTTTGAGGTTCAAATGGGCTCGAAATGGTTAAAAGTGCGAACCCACTTGGAAGGGCCCATATCCAACGCTTGTACGACATCAGAATTTGGTTTCTCCTCATGGACCTGTCAATGTATCGGACCATTAGAGCTGCCTAAGTATACAAAAGGGATATCATGAACCTATTGAAATTGTTTGTTAACTCTTTTTACCTTCTGACGCAACCAATTTGGGAATTCAACTTCAAATTTTACATGAACTTCTTCTGCATGCAAAGCCGGATGAATTGTTTTCATATAGTCCTCAAACTTCCTAAAAATGGCGTGATTTTGGGTTAAACATTGTCATAACCTACTAGTTTTACATGTTCCACATGTAAGTTTTAGTAGAAACTGGGTTACCTTTCATAGTCTCCTAAAATGCCGCTGTTAGACAACACAAAATAATGCGCCGATAGGAGTTCTTTCTCATCTAGAAATCTTGCTTTCCCTTGAGTAGTTACGCGACCCCTATCAACTCTAAACAATTCCGGGACTTCGTTGTTGTCTACGTCATCCTCAATATCAGGGTTGACATTTCGACCAAGATCTCTTGCTTTTTTGTCGAACTTGGGGTCAAAGTAATGGGAGCAGAAGTTTGCTACCTCTTCAATTAGGTAAGCATTGCATATTGAACCTTCGACACGAGCTTTGTTACCAATCTTTATTTTTAAATGATTCAAGAACCTAAATTTTTTAAAAAGCATCAACACAGGTTTAGTGTACGTAGTGGGTTATACAACTTAGAAAAAGAACTTGATGGAATTTTGCACATTAATAACTACTTACCTTTCGAATGGATACACCCATCGATATTGAACAGGCTCACACACTTTGGCCTCATAAGGCAAGTGTATCGGCAAATGCTCCATAGAGTAGAAGAACGAAGAGGGGAAAATCTTTTCAAGCTTGCAAATGATCTCTGCAATGTTTCTCTCCAATCGCTCCATGTCAGTGACTTTGATTGTGTAACAACAAAGATCTCGGAAAAATTGGCTTATCTCTGTAATAGCATTCCAGACATGGGTAGGGAGAAATTCTTTTAAAGCAACAGGCAACAACCTTTCCATGAAAACATGACAATCATGACTCTTCATTCCAGTTAGTTTACAACTTTTCAAATCAACACATCTCCTCAAATTGGACGCATAGCCATCAGGAAAACGCAACTACTTAACCCACTCACACAAAACCTTTCTTTGATCTCTATCAAGAGTGAATGGTGCACTCGGTATGACATCTTTCCCTCGGTCATCCTGCTGTAGATGTAGCTCAGGACGTTTACAAAGAGCCTCGATGTCGAGTTTAGCCGCAAGTATATCACAACTTTGTTTTTTGACATCCATAATAGTGTGAATGAGTTGATCAAAAAAGTTCTTCTCAATGTGCATCATGTCTAAGTTATGGCGAAGGATAAGATGCTTCCAATAGGGCAGGTCCCAAAAAATGCTCCTCTTTGACCAACCATATTTTGCCTTTTTCACAGAATTAAGTGCTTCGGGCCCATCAGTCGCCTTAGGATGGTCTTTTACACATTCCCAAAGTTCATCTCCTGACATGATATGGGGAGGATCACCTTTTTGAACTTTGTTCTTACAAAAGTTGTCTTGTTGTTCCTGAACGGGTGATCCGGTGAAAGGAATTGCCTATGGCAATCAAACCAATACACCTTGCCACTATTTTTCAACCAGAATTATTTGCTTTTCTCCATGCAATAGGGACAAGCTTTAAAACCAGCTGTAGACCAACCAGACATTATACCATAAGCGGGGAAGTCACAAATAGTTCATAAGATGGCAGCTCGAAGATTGAAATTTTGTTTACTTGAAATGTCGTAAGTAGTAACACCAACTTCCCACAACTGTTTCAACTCTTCTATTAGTGGTTGCATGTAAACATTTAGGTTTCCTTTGGGGTTGTAGGGACCGGGAATTATCAATGATAGGAACATGAATTCTCTTTTCATACACATCGATGGGGGCAAGTTATATGGGGTCAATATGACTGGCCAACAAGAATAGTTACCCCCAAACTTCCCATGAGGATCAAACCCATCCATACACATCCCAAGCCTAACATTACGAGGTTCAAACGCAAACTCCTGTGAGCAACTATCCAACCTTTTCCACGCTTCAGTGTCGCTAGGGTGTGCCATTGTACCTTGCAACCGAGGATTTTTTGCATGCCATGACATTTCCTCCGCAATGTCCTTGGTGGCAAACATTCTTTGCAACCTAGGAGTGATCGGAAGATGAATGAGAACATTCTCAGGAACGTCATTCCCTTTCGAAGTCTTCTTGTAACGGTCGCTGCCACAAACAGTACACTTAGACAAGTGAGCATCATCTTTCCAAAACAACATACAACCTTTCGGGCATGCATCAATCTTCTTAGCAGGCATCTCCAACCCTTGAACAATCTTCTTTACCTCGTAGAATGTCTCCCCTATATAGGTGTTCTTAGGAGACGAATCACTAAACAAAGACACAATGGCATCTACACCCCATTGGGGCATATTGAACTGGGATTTAATACTAGTTATTTTAGAGGTCATCTCTAATCTAGAAGTTGAACTCCCTTCAACCCAAGGTTGTTCAAAAGCCTTTAGCATATCGTAGAACTGCTTGGCCTGCGGTTAGGTTCCTCCTCAGATTGGGTACCCGATTGATCTTGGTTATGTCCAAAAGCATCCATTTAATACTAGTCATTGGATTGCCGCTCGGAGGACTCAGGTAACCCTTCCCCATGACAATGCCACTCATAATAATCCGGTTTAAACCCCTTGGCATACAAATGATACTTTACTGTTTCCCGATCATAGATGCGTTTGTTTTTGCATTTAACACACGAACACCTAACTTCATTTGGGTCAGTTGTCTGCGGATGATCTTTACAATATTGAAGGAATTCCTCAACTCCTTCCTTAAAAGCAGGGTTCATAGAAGATCCCTTCCTATAATACATCCAACTACGTTCCCTTCTTTTCATAGTGACAACTTCTACACAAGTCACGCATATAATTATTTTAGTCAAAATGGCAAAATATAATTATTGAAAACTGCATAGGGTCGTATTATAATTAATCTAAAATTACGAACTAGTTAATTAAATTCGAACTACTTTCTTTGTAATTTGTAAAATTAGACTACTGAAAATTGGAATAATCTACTGAAAATGTGAAATTAATCACCACAATTCCACAAAACACAAACACTAAATCGAAAAATTAAACAATTCATCTACAAATCAAACAACAAACAATTTTTTTTGGATAAGAAACAAAAACTACTTTCCGTGCAAAGTAAAATCTTAACTTGTATGAATTTATTATAATGAAATCCTATGCATTACATTGATCTTGATTATTCACTAGAAACCCAATGTTCCAATCCAACAAAATGGTTAATCAAAAATTTTAAAAAAAATGGTGACCCAACAGAAATCTGAAAGTAAAAAAAAAAAAATTCAAAGAAATCCAAGAATTCCGTTTTTTTTTTTTTGGTGCAAATGTAAGAACTTTATTAATCACCAAAAGAGAAAAATACAACCTAAATCCTGATATTTGGTTGGTTGACTAACCAAACCAAAATCAGAATAAACATCTAACACAAAACACAGCAAAACAAATAAAAATAATAGCCTAAACCAAACAAAAGCAGCAACTAGAAAAAAAACTACCTACAAAACAGCCAAAACAAACCACAACAAACACAACCAACCAAACCACCAAAACCAACCAAACTTCTAGCCCACTGCATAGCAGAAATCCAACCAAAAAACCTGCAGCAACCCCAGAGCTGTATAAACCATCAAAAACCACTGCATTCCCACAACAACCCTGCCAGAACCACCCACCACAACTGCAAGGCTGCAGAAACCTAACAACACAACTGCAGGACACAAGCAGCAATAACATCAACCAAAAAAACACAAACACAGTCAAAACAACCATCAGCAACAAACACAGCACCAAAAAAAACCACACCAGAACACCTCAACCAGTAAACTGACAAAACAAACTACAGCTCAGCACTAACACCACCCTAGCCACTGCAAAACAACTATGTACACACCAAAAACAACAGCACAAACTCAGAACCAGACCTCAACCAATCAGCCAACACCAAACCAAGAACAGCCTTGAGCAACAAACTAACAGCCACACCTCAAAACAGCAGAACAAAAGCCAAACAGGAACAGCAAAACTGCAGTCCTACCACAGACTGCAAACCACAAACAACCAACCACAACAGACAAACTGCAACAAAAGCATCCAGCAAACAGAGAATTCCAACCTCTAAACAAGACAAAAATGAAAAAATCCAGAAAAAAATGAAATCTAGGAATTCCAACCGAAATTTAAAAATAAAAAATTCAAACAGAGAAATTTACCAGATTTTTTCCAGTTTCAGTTCGAATTTGACGAAGGAGACAAAGAAAAACCCAAATTTTACCACATATTTGTTGTTTGAATTCAAATTTGATGAATTTGTTGCATTTTCGATTTTATTGCTCTTTGCTATTTCGAATTTGACGAAGGAGGCTGTGAAATGCGAAATTAATCACCACAATCCCACAAAACACAAACACTAAATCGAAAAATTAAACAATTCATCTAAAAATTAAACAACAAACAATTAATAAACTAATTATTAAACAAAATCTAAAATTTTTAATAAAAGAATCAAACAAACTTCAGTAATGTGCCCATTGCAATTCGAATTATAAACTAAGCATAATAAACTAATCTTTGACGAAAATTCAACGAATTATGACGAAAATATAAGAAATTACCTGCCAAAATCGGAAAATGGAGCACTGCGAAAGGAAGGACGAGAGGAGGAAAGAGAATTAGCGCCCCAAAGAACACTTAAGGATTTCTGATTCGTCGTCTTTTTCTTCTTGTTTTTTTAATTACTGCTTTTACTATTAGTATTATTGTTCGAAGAAAATGAATTGAAGCTTCTTTTGGAGTTTGAATTTGAATTGAAATTCCTACGGAGGAGAAGCAGAAGAAGAAGGAGAATGGCGAAGAAGAAGATGGAGAAGGGTTTTTGGGTGGCAAAGTGAAATGAAAGAAGAGAAGATAAACAGCGGTGAGAAGGGTGGTGCGGTGGTTTCCGGAAGAGGAGAAGTGAGAAGTGAGAAGGGAGAAGGGAGAAGGGAGAAGTGAGAAGGGTTATGTTGGTTTAATTTTTTTTGGACAAAATAACACAAGGGTTTGTCGATTTTTTGCGAGGAAATTTTGCGATGGAATTATTTCCGTCGTAAATTTGTGAGGGCTTATTCCGTCGCAAAAACAAGAATCCGTCGCAAATATCATTTGATCATCTGATTTGGTTTGTCACTTTTTTGCGACGGCTATTTTCGTCGCAAACAAAGTGGATTTCCGTCGCAAGTTTGCGACGGAAATAATTTCTGTTGCAAATATCTGACACTATTTGCCCGTTTTCTTATAGCGAAGGGAGGAAAAATGGAGAAAAAAAATGACAAAGAGAGCCATGCTTGCTGCCTTGGGAGATTCTGACTCAGGTGGTGAAAGTGAGGGGGATGAAGCTCTAGTTTGTGTGACTGCACTTCTGAGAGATGTGGACTAGAGGCAGGCCAGTTCAGGAAAGAAGGGACATATGTGTCTCATGGCTGGAAGGAGTTCTTCTGATGAAGAATAGATCCTGAATTGATTTCAAAACTTAAGGATGAGCTTCATAGGGCAAAGTTGGATCTTGCCATTGCTGCAGAATATAATGAAGCTCAGCTTAAGAAACAGGAAATCAAGGAGCAATGAGTGACTGCCTAAGACAGATGAACAGGTTGCTCGATGCTCAAAGTACTGTAAACATCCTAACCTCACAACCTAGTAATCCTATGAGGTTTGGATTTGGGTATTCTAGAAGTAGTTCCAACAGCCCCAAAAGTTGGGAAGAGATGAGACTTGGATTTCTGAATTCAAGAGAGGTAAGTATGTTTTCGCAAAAGACATGCATGTATGCACCTATTGTGGTAAGAATGGACATGTTATTGAAACTTGTTTGACCAAGAAAAAACATGATAAGAATAATAAGTTTCACGTTTAAAAAGTTCATAATCAAAAGAGTCACACACATAATTCGTCTAAAAATGGATAACATGATAAAACAAGAAAAACAAATTTGAAACAAATCTGGGTTAGAAAGGACAATATCAAACCAGTTCCAACTAACAAGGAACTCAAGAAAATCTGGGTTCCTAAAACTAAACCTTGATTTGTTTGTGTAGGTTAGAGTGAAGGGAAAGCCATTTTGGTATTTGGACAATGGTTGCTCAAGACACATGTCAGGAGATAAAAGTCGATTTCTTTCGTAGCCTATGAAGGAGGAAGTGTCACCTTTGGAGATAATAGTAAAGGTTTGATCACGGGTATAGGTAAAGTTGGTAAGACACTTTCTCAAGCAATTGATAGTGTATATTTTGTTGAAAGTTTGAAACATAACGTCTTGAGCATACGTCAGCTATGTGACAAAGGAAACCATGTTGAATTTGAAACAAATCTTTGTCTCATAGTTAACACTGAAACAAAGGAACTGGTCTGTAAGGGGTTCCGACATAAAAAATGTTTACAATAATGTTTACATAACATTTTTGAGTCAGATTCCTAAGACCAATGTCACTTGTCTCAATGTTATAGAGGATGACCATTGGCTATGGCACAAGAGATTTGGACATGTAAGTTTTTCCTTGATAAACAAACTGCGATCTCAGGACTTAGTTACAGGTTTACCTAACATTAAGTTTATTGCAGATCATATTTGTCATGAATGTGCCAAATGTAAGCATGTCAAGTCTTCTTTTCAGCCAAAGAAGATTGTAAGTACGACTAGACCATTCGAAATTGTGTACATGGACTTGTGTGAGCCCATGCGTGTACGAGGTTGAAATGGACATAGTTATGTGTTTGTGTTAGTTGACGATTACTCTCGTTATACTTGGACAATATTTCTAAAATTTAAAAATGAAACTTTGAAAGAATTTGAAATCTTGATAAAACAGGTCCAAAACAAAATTAATCATCAACTAGTCTCTATCCGATCAGATTATGGTTATGAATTTGACAATGTCAGCTTCATTACCTGCTGTAATGATCATGGCGTATCTCACAATTTCTTAGCTCCCAGAACTCCACAACAAAATGGAGTGGTTGAAAGGAAAAGCCGCACTTTAGAAGAAATGGCAAGAACAATGTTTGTAGAGAGTGGTCTACTTTGAAACTTCTGGACTGAAGCTGTGAGTACTGGTTGTTATATTTTAAATAGGGTAATGTTGAGACCTTTACTAAAGAAAACACCTTCTGTACTCCTTAGGGGAAGGAAACAAAATATTGCACACTTACGCGTTTTTTGGTGCAAATGCTTTGTACACAACAAAGGTAAATCAAGTTCGGACAAATTTGATCCTAGAAGTGATGAGGCTGTTTTCATTGGATACCCTTCGCACAACAAGGAATACAAAGTTTTCAACAAAAGAACTGTGTGTGTTGAAGAAAATGTCCATGTTCTGTTTGATGAAACTAATATGTTCAGCAAGCATGTGCAGGTTGATGATGATGATGAATATAAAAAGATAATTTGATGGAGAAAAGTTTAAGTGTAAAGAGAAGAGGAGAAAAAAGAGAGAGAAACTAGGTTTAGGAGAATAAGAGAATCGACTTTGGAAGTGTGAGAATGGGTAGAAAAAATCAAGAAAGTCAAGAGGATCGTTTTAGAGGAGAAAAAAGGGGTATTTATAAGAAAAATGTGTAGCGCGACAGGTTTTATCACGCTGGCCAGGTAGCGTTAGAAGTTTAATAACGCTGACCACCAGCCAGCGTGACACAAGCTGTCACGCTGCGCAGCTAACGCTGGTTTACTTGTCACGCTGCTGCGTCAGTGCGACTTGCTGAGTCGCGCTACGCTAAAACTCGTTTTTTTTTTTTTAATCAAGTATTGAAATTATATAAAATTATGTCCAATAATCTAGAGAAGTGGGTTTTATTGTTCATCATGGAGTCTTACCACGGGATCGGGGACTAAATTAAGTCCAATATGCTCGAATCGCTTTTCAAGACTTCCATATTCGGAACCGAGGGCTTCTTATTAACCAATGGGTGTATCAAGATTTTAGAAAGCAATGGCTTCCAGAACATAAAAAACCTTTTTGTTTTCGAAAATTGGAATAGTTATTTTCTAATTAATCGACTTTCTTACTTTGAAATCGAAATATAGAAAATGATTTTTAATAAATTCGTTTATTTATTAAAACATTGTAAATTCAATCATATAAGCAAAAGTATGTATTAGTCTATTTATTAATAATCTAGTAAATTCGCTTATTTACTAAAATATCTGAACACAAAAGGGTAATAAATTCGCTTATTTATTACTATTTTAGTAAATTCGTTTATTTACTAAGAATATTTGAAGAAAAGGTAATAAATTTGCTTATTTATTACGATTTTAGTAAATTCACTTATTTACCAAAGAAGTGTTTGAAAATAAGGTAATAAATTCGCTTATTTATTACTATTTTAGTAAATTCACTTATTTACGAAAGAGGTGTTTGAAGAAAAGATAATAAATTCGCTTATTTATTACTATTTTTAGTAAATTCGCTTATATACTAAGAATATTTGAAGAAAAGGTAATAAATTCGCCCATTTATTACGTTTTGAGTAAATTCGCTTATTTACCGAAACTATTGAAAAAAATGTAATAAATTCGCTCATTTATTACTATTTTGAGTAAATTCGTTTATTTACCGAAATTATTGAAAAAGTGTAATAAATTCGCTCATTATTACTTTTTTGGAGTAAATTCGCTTATTTACTAGAATTGTTGACAAAAGCTAATGACGTTGTCATAAAATCACAAACCTTAACTCAATGTATTTTTCCTTTTGAGTATTTTGGATAAAGGAGTGAGAAAAGGGATTAACATCAAAAACAAAGTCAAAGCATTTGAAAATACAACAAAGCACAGTCAAGAGCGCTAGCCTTGTAGCGTCACAAAGCCAACCACGCGGATGCGTCAACGTGACAGTAGAAACAGCGCTAAGACCTTCAGCGCGGTTGCTGCTATCACGCTCCCAAGTGAGCGTTTCTTCATTTGTTGTGTTTGAAAGGTTGCTCAAATTATAAAAGTTGATGTTGAATTGATAATACATGGTAGTGCTGTGTAGGGACATTGGCGTGTTTCATTGCTGGGCTTGAGTGATGGCGCTGTAGAATTAGTCGCGCTACTGAGGCAGCGTGTTGGGTTTGTGACGCTGAGTGTAAGCGTAGCCCATTGTTGGATTATTTATTACCTGTTTTTCAAATTCGCTATTTACTAAAAAAGTGTTTGAAGAAAATGTAATAAATTCGCTTATTATTACTATTTTAGTAAATTCGATTATTTACAAGAATTGTTGACAAAGTGTTAATAAATTTGCTCATTTCTTAGTTTTTTTGGAGTAAATTCGCTTATTTACTAGAATTGTTGACAAAAGCTAATGACGTTGTCATAAAATCACAAACCTTAACTCAATGTATTTTTCCTTTTGAGTATTTTGGATAAAGGAGTGAGAAAAGGGATTAACATCAAAAACAAAGTCAAAGCATTTGAAAATACAACAAAGCACAGTCAAGAGCGCTAGCCTTGTAGCGTCACAAAGCCAACCATGCGGATGCGTCAACGTGACAGTAGAAATAGCGCTAAGACCTTCAGCGCGGTTGCTGCTATACACTCCCAAGTGAGCGTTTCTTCATTTGTTGTGTTTGAAAGGTTGCTCAAATTATAAAAGTTGATGTTGAATTGATAATACATGGTAGTGTTGTGTAGGGACATTGGCGTGGTTTCATTGCTGGGCTTGAGTGATGGCGCTGTAGAATTAGTCGCGCTACATGTTGTAGCGTGGTAGAGTTAGTCGCGCTACTGAGGCAGCGTGTTTGGGTTTGTGACGCTGAGGTGTAAGCGTATCACATTGTTGGATTATTTATTACCTGTTTTTCAAATTCGCTTATTTACTAAAAAAGTGTTTGAAGAAAATGTAATAAATTTGCTTATTTATTACTATTTTTAGTAAATTCGATTATTTACAAGAATTGTTGACAAAGTGTAGTAAATTCGCTCATTTATTAGTTTTTTGGAGTAAATTCGCTTATTTACTAGAATTGTTGACAAAAGCTAATGACGTTGTCATAAAATCACAAACCTTAACTCAATGTATTTTTCCTTTTGAGTATTTTGGATAAAGGAGTGAGAAAAGGGATTAACATCAAAAACAAAGTCAAAGCATTTGAAAATACAACAAAGCACAGTCAAGAGCGCTAGCCTTGTAGCGTCACAAAGCCAACCACGCGGATGCGTCAACGTGACAGTAGAAACAGCGCTAAGACCTTCAGCGCGGTTGCTGCTATCACGCTCCCAAGTGAGCGTTTCTTCATTTGTTGTGATTGAAAGGTTGCTCAAATTATAAAATTGATGTTGTATTGATAATACATGGTAGTGTTGTGTAGGGACATTGGCGTGGTTTCATTGCCGGGCTTGAGTGATGGCGCTGTAGAATTAGTCGCGCTACATGTTGTAGCGTGGTAGAGTTAGTCGCGCTACTGAGGCAGCGTGTTTGGGTTTGTGACGCTGAGGTGTAAGCGTAGCACATTGTCTTGCGCTACTCTGCTTTTTTCCTTTAAGTGCTTCTTCTTTTGTAATGTAACTGCTTCTATCTCAAACATTCTTTAATTAAGATAATTTTTAGAAATATGAGATGAATTTGTGCTTACATGTTGATTTAGAGAATTATTTGTTATAAATAATTTAAATGTAGTCATACAAATGTTCAAGCATATGGAAAAAAAGTTTGTTTTATAACAAGTTATTGAAGAATGCTCCAAGCATTGTAAGTGTAATATGCTTTTATTTTATTAAACAAAAGTGCTTTGGCAAATGATTCTCTAAATGATGTTATAGAATGAAGTATAATGCTCCATGAACTATTGAGAAGTGCTCTTGATTAGTTTAATATAAGAGTAATTGGCTCTTAATTAATAATCAAAAGGTGAAAATGCTCTTGATTAATTTTTTTTAGTTATAAGAGTAATGAGCTCTTAATTTATAACCAAAAATGAAAATGCTCTTAATATTTATGATGCAACGTGCTCTAAGAATAAGAAATCAATTATCCCATCATTTGGTATGATAAAAGTAAAAAATGCTCTTAATTTTACCTCAAATGACATAGCGCAAGAAAATTAGTAGTGCTGCTGCTGTAGCGTGACAAACTTTGTTGCGCTGTGCTATGGAGTGCTGCATAATTTGTTGCGCTTGTTAATTAGCACTGAAAACGTTGTGACGCTCCTCATTTAGCGCTACAAAGTCTGTGATGCTACGCTTTTTTAATTTTCTGGCATTTTATTTTTGGCATATAAGTAATGAGCTATATTTTGAGACCGAGGGTCCGAGTAGGGGAAAAATGGCAACATTTTGTGGAGGGTTATTCGACTTACTCCCAAAAAATAATCGCCAAAATGAAGTTTCAAGTGAGACAACTTCCATGTGTTTTTTTTTCTTCATAAGGGGCAACAAGAAAATGACATAAGCGTAATGAGATTTTGAAGCAAGTGGCTTCATAACTAATTTTGAAAAGAATGTAGCCCCCGGGGTGTATAAGGTGGTGTAAGTATGGAGACTTGTATCAACAAGAAAGGTCACAAATATGTATGCAAAGCTAGCTAGAAGAGTATGTACAAGTTAGTTATATGCTCAAATTAGCTACAAATAAGCACGAGGAAAAGAACCAAAAATATGCACAAATGAACACGGAGGTGCCATAGCATGAGTTAGTAGGAAGCAAGGGATGGGGTGTCTCAACTTTCCCTAAATCGGTTTTTTTTTTTTGAAAAAAACATGATTATTTTTTGTACGAGGAGAATGAGGAAGAAAGAATAGTAGAAGTTAAGGATCCAAAACTGATAACAGTTGTTGTATAATGTGCTTGACAGCGATTATGATTCAAAGGGGAATGATTTTAGCTTGCTCATTTGTTCTTAGATTATGAGCCATCATCTTATACTTTCGTGATTGTCTTGTTTGAGAAGTTTGTTTCAAATTCAACTATTGGCTATTAGTAATGTGAATCTCTTTAGAGAAATAAGAAATCAATATTATAAATGCTTCCTCAAGTTTTGAAGTGCTGAATATGATAATGCTTGAAGTAGACGAGTTGCCAAGTTTATGAAGACCAAAACTAGAAGAGATAGGAAAGATTTTGGTGATGAGAGGATGATATGGAGTCAAAATGATGCTTCATGCTGCCATGGATAGGCATAAGATAGCTATGAAAATTCATCCTTTAAGAGAAAATGAAGAAGTTGAATGATTTTGCGGAATAAAAAGGAATGAGTAAAGGAACTATGTGAGTATTTGAGTTAAAAGATGACACCACAAGAGTTGATGATGATGAGCATGAGAAAGGAAAGAAGCTTGATGAAGAAGAGTATGTGTGAAAAAAGGAAAGAAGGATGATATGTGTAGAAGAACATGACTTGCTTTATGTGACATTAAGGCAATTTTCTTTTAAGGACGGTTGTGCGTCCTAAAATAAAACAGTATCCAAGACCTTAGGTGAGTCTTGTGTTCAAAGGACCATTTTTTTTTCATGGGCCCTTAAAATTTTACTCATGTTACATGTCCTTAAGATGTAGGACTATTAAGACAGCACCTTATGAAAGGTTGCATACGTATCCAATTCGAGTTGGAATCAGGTCTGACGTAGCTCTTGCTTCTGAGTATTGATGTGTTAAAGGTAAAGACCCAAGTTTTTTGCAATTTTGTTACACCTCAAGGAGGGCTTTTTCAGGGTTGTATCGTGGCTAAGCTTAGGGTGTAAGAAAGAAATGGAAAAGAAGGCTCAAATACCCATAATTAACCCAAACTATGCTACAAACTTGTTCTTAAACTTGAGCAACTCTATTATTTAAAATTTTACTTGTTGACAACTTTTCATGCATTTCCATTTGTTTGAATTGAAAATCAGAGCTGCTTTAACATTATATATTTGCTTTATGGAGTTGCTTTTTAATTTATGTCCTCGTAGCATTCCCATCCCCAGGCTAAGTTTGATGTAGGTTGAAAGAAACAAGCTATGTGTTTAGGCACAAACGGGCTACCAAGAAAGTGGATCATAATGTAGGTTATTCAAGATAAGGGAGACATTTTTAGGGTTTCAAAGGTGCCTCTTATGTTGGTGTATTGCATCTTTAAATAAACATTAAGTGGACTTGGAGTGAGCCCCCAATTTTTGAGACTTAAATTGAGCCTCAATTAAACTTTTAGGCTCGTCATGACTGAGCCTATGGTTAATAAAGTAAAGTTTGTTTCCCAAAAGAGAATTTATTTGAACTACTTTGCTTTAATAACTTAATTAAGTAATTGACACATTTAATTTAAAGGATGTAAAATATAGAGTAAGTTGTTCAAGGTGTGGATGCGTCAAATTGAGGATGCATTTGATATGAACAACGTAGTCTATATTATGCCAATTATGCTTTAACTTGTTCTTGATTGCCATGTTGATTAACTCAACTTGATGAGTTCATTCACTTGTAATTGTTTAAGCAAGACATGATGAGTAGAGAGAGAATGTACAATTTGAAGATGAAATGAATTTCATTTTATTGATAGTTGAGATTAGTACATAAATGATACTTGGCAGCATAAGTCTCAAACTCTACCATGAAAGAAGAAGAAAAGAAAAGAGAGAAATTAAACTAGGAAAGTGAATGGAGTTCTAGTTTTGGTCCAAATCATGTTTCTTGTATGTATGCGTCTACATCGTCTTGAATAATGTTCTTCGGATTTTCTTGAGCTTACATTTGAAGAATTTTAAATAATGACTATAATTGATTGAAACTTCATTATATTTCAGTCCAAACTATAGACCTTGGGTCTATTGATCAATAGATTCTAAATCAAACATTTAGGAGTAGGTTGAACCATGGGCTCATAATTGAAACACTTAGAATGATGCGTTTGATGCAAAGGTGGGATGGAGTGTTTAGAAAAAAGTAGTAATATAGCACATAATATCACTTTCTGAAGCAAACAAATTTTCTTTTGTTTACATTAGGCATTTTTCATCATTTTGTATGCCAATAATATGTAGCAACCCTTGCAATTTCATATTATAATGATTGCACTTACAAGAATGTGTCCATTCAGTATGTGTTAATAGATAAAATGTTTAAAAAACCAAAGTGGGTTTTTAATTGAACCCTAACGGGCTCTAAAATAACTTAAAACTCTTTTAGTTGGGGTTAATTATGATTTAATTGTGTATAAGTAATTTCATATAAATACTACATATTCATCATTATTATTCAAATACATGACTTTCTAGGCAAAAAATGTTCTAGCGCTAGCTTTGTAGCGTGACAAAAGAAGTAGCACTAGCAAGGTAGCGTTACTAAACTTGTGACGCTAACAGTGTAGCGTAATTAGAAGAGTTGCGTTGTTTGTGTAGCGTTGTAGAGTTAGTTATGCTGCAAGTTTATATTGATTTTTGCTAAGTTATCATTAAATTTGTATTTAATGGGTTCGGATTCATGTCCATGTTTCCCATATATACGTTATTTAGGCCTAAATGGGCCTATTATTAGACCAAACTTTTGAAAGATTGGTGATGATGTTATTTGTATGTGAGTCATTAAAAACATTGATCAAAATTGTGCATTGTCAAGCAATTAGTAATTTTCAGATTATCATTATTGGATCCTTACAAAGAGATGATGAGGGAAGACAAAAAAAGATAGAAGAAGCTCATAGGAAAAATAAAAAATTATTTAAAAAAATATAAATATCATAATTAACCTTGATGGATTTTTTTTTTTGAGTTTTTTTTTTTTAAAAATTATTCTAAGTGTTTGATTTTTTGAAAATAATACAAGGGAAAGTGAGATAGTTAGATTTATTAGAAATTTGAAATTAAACTAATAAAATTCTAAATTAAAGGAATTAATTAGTAAATTTCCAAAAGATTCGAATTATATTAAAAATCTCAAAAAGTTAAAGTATTTTTAAAATCGTTAATATTATTTGAATTTTCTAATAAATGTTAAGTGTATAAGTTAGTTTCTATTTAATCAAAGATTCTATTAATCAAATCCTAAGAAGATCAAGGATTTGATTAATAATATCTTTTGCAATATTTTATTAACTAAATCAAATATATTGGTGCATAAAAATCTTCCAAGCAATCAAATGATATCAAAGAATATAATTTAAAATTATGGAAAATATTTTACGTAATCAATTAATTTAGGTAGCTAATAATATATTGTGATTAAAATTGATTTGAAAACCTCAGAAAATCTACATATGCACAAAATATAAAAAGCAAAACAAGCAACTTTATAAAACAAAAGGGAAGAAAATAATTACTAAACAATGCAGTCAAACTACGGTCAGTCATGGTTAGTCAAAAGGGTCCTACATCTAAGGAGTGTGCTCCAACACTTTGCGGTATAATAATCGTTAGATATGAAGTTTCTCCCATCTAAGTACCATGGGCGGCTTAGAAATTGATGTAGTTGGAATAAGGTTCTATCTTGCTCGGTTGCTTAGAGACCATGGGCCCCACCAAGTCAATAGTTCCTCCCCGAAATGTAGAAGTATCACGGTAATCCTAAGGCATGTTTCAAACACATGGAGGCCAAGTGTATGTTACATGTATGCGATATTACTAAAAAATTGCAAATGTTCTAAATATAATAAGTGTATAATTTGAGAGAAAATTTTCAAGTCTGACCCTCTTTTAGTCCCCAGCAGAGTCGCCACTGTAGGGGCCCCGAATTTTAGGGTCCCAAATTTTTTGGTCACCTTTCCCAAACCGTCCATAGGTCAAGTTCGACCTAAAAAATTGGTTTAAGGAAAGGTGAAATGGACTTTTTTAGAAGTATTTTGCAAAAAACCAGGAGCGTAGGAATTTCAGTCGCGCTAGCGTGGTTGCGTGACAGAGTTTGTCACGCTAACTGTGCAGCGCTACAAAGTTTGTCACGCTGCAGGTGTAGCAGGGCAAGCTTTGTGACGCTGCGACGTTAGCGTGACAAAGTCTGTCACGCTACGCTATTTTGGTGTTTTTTTTTTTTGTTTTTTTAATTATCTTTTTTCGAGTGAGATAATAATATACGATTACGGACGATGCTAGTAAAGTGTCGCCAATGATTTTTAGGAATCAAACTCATAAACCGTGTATTTAGATTGATTACGAATGGGACACGAATATGGGACGATAATCTAAATTGCACGAATAACCCTTTCGATCCCATGGGGATGACTCCAAGTTATGATCTTACGAACCAAAGGTTGGATTCGGGGGTGAAGGTACTAATATGGCGGAGTGCGTCATATTAGCCCGTAGGCGGCCATTACTAGTTTTCTCTCAATTATACACAAATTATATAAAGAACCACAAAATAATAATTTACAACCTAACACAAAATTACTATTATTAAGGTGAAATCACATAAAACCAAATAATTTAGTCAAATCGTCGTTAAGATTAATTCAAGGTTCCTAGCATGATACAATTTGTCCAAAAATTATCTTAGTTTAATGTGATAAATTAATTCAAATTAAGCCCTTTAACAAAAACAAAATGATAAAAGCGATAAATGATTCGGAAAACCAACAACAACAAATCCACAAGTTTGATTTTTAGGGCTCTCAGGAAACGTACCACTTCCCGTATGAAGATTGGAGTCGTCGAGTGTTAATTTGGGCACAGTCGAATTATTGTTTCAATATTATCAAAATTTGTAGCAACTTTTTAAAAATAAATAGCAAATAAATAATAAATAATTATTATAAAAAATAAGGTTGTTTAAAAGCAATAATCGGATTAATTAAGTATGAGGGAGAGAATAAGTAAAAAAAGTTTTTTTTTTTTGAGAAATGAAGGAAATGAAGGTTTTTATAACAGCGTGGAACCCTAATCGCGCTGGGCTGCTAGCGCGGTATGCCGAATCGCGCTAGCCTAGTAGCGCAGGAAACTCTACAACGCTACAAGGGTAGCGCTGTTAACTTAGTCACGCTGAGCTGTGAGCGTGACTAAATTAAACGCGCTACGTTTTTTTGAAAGATCTTTTTTTAAAAAATTTTTTTAATTTTTATTTATTAGTATTATTATTATCATTTTATTTTATTCATTTATTTAAAATAATAAAAGAGGCATTGGGATAAAAAGGTCCGTTAAATAAGAATGGAAATTTTATAATATCCGAGATTTATTTTATTGCCCAAGTATACTCGATTATCCAATCTTCTAGAGAAATGAGTTTTTTTAATCATCATAGAGTCCTGCCGCGGGACGGGGGAACTAAATTAGGTGTCTACACTTATGTAATTAAACTACTTCTAGCATGATCATATACTCATGAGAAACCTTTAGTAGTTACGTACCTCGTATAATAGCGATGAGTCACCACTACTACTAAAATCTTCTTAGCTCGAAGCCTCTTACAAAATACAGTTTAGAGACTAATTAAAAACTTACTTTGATTAAGCTTTACAGCAACTCTAAACTAACTTTTAAGGTTGAAAAATCAACCAAAACCTTCCCTATGTTGTCTCTATTCAATTCCATACTTTTCTTTTTAATTTCCTTTCCTAAAACTCTTGTTTTTCCTACTTTACCATCAATGGCAACTTTGAAAAATTACTTAAAAATTATTTTGAACCTTTCTAAACATCGTAATTTGACCATAAAACAATATATCTATGTTTTATGATCTCCCTATGTTAGTTTCATGCATTTAAAATACTTATTGAATAATTCTAGCTTAAAACTAATATTTTTACTATTCTTAGAAACACTTTAATAATTTTTACAGCAATATTACATTGCTTAAAACCTCTTAAAAACCTTTCTAAGTTCATACTTTGAGAATAATAATAATAATAATAATAATAATAATAATAATAATAATAATAATAATAATAATAATAATAATAATAATAATAATAATAATAATAATATCAAAGGGTCATTATATATTAGTTTTGAACATTAGTAACCCTTTTTTTAATACTTAATTACATAATCAAATCATCCCTACTATTTTTATTCATCACTATAATTAAATTACAACAACATTAAATTATTTAAAACTCCATTAAAACCCTTATAAACCTCATGCATTAAAAACTATTTTTCATACATAAAATCATGATTGAAATACCACTACTATTTTTATTCACACTTATAAATATTTACAGCAATAATATTTTAATAAAAATCGTTCTAAAAACATCATAAAACATTATTGTTTGATCATAAAACATTATTATAGCATATTATGATCATATTAGGTAAATTTAGAACATAAAAATCATAAAACTTAATTATTTTTCATGAACTTCAAAACCTTAATTTAATAATTCATGAACAACTTTTGAAAACATGATTATACATCTAAAAATTTGATCATAAATAATAAAAACATGAATATAAACATAATTATAAACATGATTGAATTAAATTAAAAAGAAGAAGAGAATTTTTTTTAACTTACCAAAAACGAAGCAAGAGAGGGGAGGAGGGGGGCCGGCGGCTGCTGGCCGGCCGACTGACGGCTGGTGGGCGGCGGGCTGCTGGTTGCTGGCTAGTCGCCGGCGGCTTAAGATGGCCGTGGGGGGCCCCGACAGGTGGTGGCCAGTCAAGATTAAGGTTTTTGTTTTTGTTATTGTTTTATTTTATTTTATTTTATTTATTTTATTTTTTTTTCAATCCTAAAACATAAAACCTAATTTTAATTCTGAAAATTCTGGTTTAAAGGAGTATTTATAGGCCCCAAAAGTCACTTTGTGAGATTACTAAATTACCCTGAATGAATGAAATTAATTATGTGCCCTTGTTTTAAAACAATTTAGGAAACCATTAAAAATCCCAATTTGGCTACTTTTATAAAAAATTAAATAATTATTCAACCTTCATAAAAATATTTTATAACTTTATAAACTTGAAATAAATATGGAAGAAAAGAAATGCAATTTGGAACAATGAAGTAAAATTGTTTTAGCTGACTCATTAATTAATTAAATTTCTTCAATCAATTAATTCGTTAGGCCATTATCATTCCAAAAATACTAAAAATACATTTCGAAACAATAAAATGTATTTACAAAGTTTAATTTTAAATATACACATACTCAAAAATACAGGGTATTACAACGTATGCTTCAAGACAGTTGAAGCCATACGAAGTGAACTATCCTACCCACGATCTCGAGCTAGCGGCAATTGTGTATGGTTTGATGAATTAGAGACACTATTTGTATGCGATGAAGTGTAGGATCTACACTGATCAAAAGAGCTTGAAGTACTTTTTGACACAAAAGGATTTGAGTTGTGTCAAAGGAGATGGCTTGAATTGATCAAGGATTATGATGTAGATATATAGTATCTTGAAGGGAAGGCCAATGTAGTAGCAGATGCTCTAAGTCGTAAGACAAAGCATGCAGTGAAATCTTTTGTAATCGCCGATGAACTGTGTGGGGAAATGGAGTAGCTAAACTTGGAAATAGTGGGAGAAGGGTCGTTGGAAGGAATACTTCATAATCTTAGCATCCAACCAATAGTGTTTGAGGAGATCAAGGAGAACCAGGATGGGGACATGAATATAGATAGAATAAAGGAGGACTTGAAGGAGGAAAGGCCACAGATTTCAAAATTCACGAAGATAGGACTTAAAGGTATAAAGGAAGGTGGTGTGTACCATGGAAATGTGAAGAGTTGAAAAGGAAGATCATGGAAGAAGATCATAATACATAATACTCAGTTCACCCTAGAGGTGAAAAATTGTATAAAGATCTGAAAAAGTGTATTGGTGGCCTAGAATGATATGGGAGGTAGCATAATTCGTGAGTAAGTGTCTTACATGTCAAAAGGAGAAATCTGAGCATAGAAGGCTGCAAGGAGAAATGCAACGACTCGAAATTCTAGGATGGAAACGGGATTGCTTCTTGATGGACTTTGTAACCTGCTTGCCAAAGACAAAGAATCCAAATGATATTGTATGGGTTGTCGTGGATAGGCTTACCAAACCGGTAGTGTTTATACCGATGAAGGAGACTTGGAAAATGGAGCAACTTGCAAAGGCTTACCTAAAGTAGATTGTGAGACTACATGAAGTTCCGAAGGATATTGTGTAGGACAGAGACTCTAGGTTTCTTTCAAAATTCTGGAAAAGTGTCTAGGAGACCTTTGTTACTACATTGAAGATGACTATTGCTTTCCATCCACCAACCGATGGACAGACATAATAGACTATGCAAATGTTAAAAGACATGTTGAGAGCTTATGTGATGGATTTCCAAGGGCGTCGGGAAGACATCTTGGATATGAACGAATTCTAGTACAATAACAATTACCATACAAGTATCTTTCTTCTCAAAGTTTTTTGAAAAGGTCACTACTCTTTACGAATATTGCTTTTCTATTCTAGATGCAACTTTGCAAACCTCGTTAAACGTCCAGTAGCGTTGCAATTCCACCTTTTCTGTGATCCTCTCATTCAGTACTGCAACAAAACGTGCAACTTATGGCCCTCTTTTTTTTTCAATATCACAGATGGTCACCAATTTGAGGAATTCAATAATGTATTCTTCAACTGATTTTCGATCTTGTTTTAGTGTATGCATCATGATGAAATTAATCTGCTCATAATTTTGAGGAACAAAACGTTTCCTCATCTGTTTCTTTCATTTCTTCCAAGTAGATACCTTAAACTTTCCATCTTTCTTCTTTTTCTTTTTAAGCCCTCAACCCGCAAACTAGCAAGTCCAGTTAACTTTAGCTCTGCAACTTTATAGGATTTTCGATCATCATATTCATTGTACTTTAAAATTCTTTCAATTCTTCTCAGCCAATCTAAAAACTTCTCAGGATTAAGAGTTCCTGCAAATTGAGGAATATATAGTTTTAAATTTCGATCATCATCCTTATGCCTCTCCTTTTTCTTGCGCCTAGTGTAACACCCTTGAATTTCCTAACGTCTTTCTCTAGATTTTCTAGAAACTTATTATAAATAATAGAGGATTATGCTTATTAAAAACACCTAAATAACTAGGAAAAACCAAAGCATTATCGCCACCGTGATAACGGCTAAGGCATTTATCATAGTACTATAACGGAAGTCTTTAAAACCAAAACCAATCTTTAAAAGTCAACCTCAAAGTTAATTTCAAAACTAAAACCAAAAGAAAATCAACTTAAAACTTTATTACACTTCAAAACCATATTAAAGGCCCTTCAAAACAAAACCTTAGATTTCGGAAATAAAAACAACATCCAACAATAGTTAAAGAAATCCATAAGCAATTAAATTAAGAAACTACGAAGACTACTATGCAAGCACTCTCACTCCAGCCCAGCATGAATGACTTATGCCCACCTGTACCTGTTGCTTTCTCTTATTCTAGACGACTACTCGCCAACAAGTGGGTCATTGTAGGGACAAGTCCAAGACAAAGCCATGCACACAAAACAAACAGTCAGCAAAGCTAAGTACATAACTACTGAAGACTATGCAACATGGTCAACATAATATAAAAGTAAAACATACATACATCTCACCGTTGACAACTTTTCACCTGTGCGTAGAATCAACTTAAATAAATTAATTATTATATTTAAGCTTTGGATTTCACATTGAACGGGTTTCCTTTCCTTTAAAATCTCCCTATTGGGCACCAACTTGGGAGCAACTCCAAGAAGGTATTACCTATGTCACATAAAGTGACGGAATTCCAGCGTATTAAAATATAAAAGAGTACAACGTCATGTACTCCAATTAGAACTCCTAGATCACTGTTCCATACGACTCCCGCCATTGTTCATACTCAAGGTATATACTTTCCAAGAGTTTTGGTGCGAATCCGCTTTCACTTTACGTGATTAACAGGTTTAACATTGTTATGACTCACATACGACAACACATAAAAACATGCATAGAGTCAAGCAAAACCATATTAACTATCTTTGATTTGAGGTGATTCTAAAGTAACCTTGTGTGTCCTTTAATTGAAATAAACTTCCTTTACCACATATTAGCTGTGTGTGGCTAATTATTTACCTTTTTCCTTGACCACACATTTAACAGTGAGAGGCAACATGTATAAAAATATTTCCTTGTTGACCCATGAATTGAAAGTAAAGTTTTGATGATGACTAACACAAACAAACTTAACTAATATATACTTTGAGTTCCTATGAGATTTCACAGGTTCAAAGTGTAAGGAACTTGGAGCTAGGAACGTGACAAGTTCAAGGAGAAGTTCCTAGACAAAATCTTGCAAAGGAACACAGAAGATAGAAGTGAAGTTCCTGAGTAACACAGTTACGTAGGAACAAGCCACGAGAATAGATCTGTTCCTACAGGAACAGGCGAACAACGTCAAGACATTTCAACGAAGTATCTTGGAAGAGAAGAGAGTTTCCAAAAAGATTATGAGAATAATTTTCTAGGATCTTTGTAAATACATTAGAGTATAAAGATTGGTTGGAACATCATATCTAGAAGTAACAACGAATCTATCCCACAAATAGGTCTAGGTTAATTTATGGAATAATTTAAGTTATAATAATATTTTCCTTAATATTAGGAGATAGATATTGGGCTGATTTTACTGAAGAATAAAACGACAGTTTTAATAAGTCAAATATTGTTAGGAGTCCTTGATAGTTGGAATAAAATCGTGTGATCATGGGAAAGAATAAACGGTAAAATTAGTCAAGTCAAAATCCTATTTTCCTGGTTTACATACGTGGGATGACGGGAGAAGTCATGGAGATTATGGGTGATCAAAGAACATGGTTGAAGGGTGATGTTTACAAGGCAAAATCACTCTATAAATACTCCAAGAAATTCAGAAGAAAAAGTGCAGAACATCAGAGAACACACTTGAGCATTCATACGAGTCTAAGTCTTAAGATTGATGTTCTAGTCCAGTTTACGAGTACTTTCATTGTATTAGAGTCTGAATTGTGTTGTAATCTGTGAGAAAAAGAGAAGTGTGAGAACTAGAGAAGAGTGGAGAAAAAGAAAAAGAGAAATGAGAGATAAAGAGTGAGAATTGAGAATCAAGTTCCTATAGGAACTGACGAGTGTAATTAGAGAATTTAGGTTGTAACAGTAATTACAGGCGTATAATAGAAGTGGAGTTTTCTTCCTTTGGGCCAAGGAATTTTTTCTCGTATAAATATCATTCGCACTCTTTAATTCACTCAAAATAGTTTAAATTCCGCATTAAAGTTCCACACAGCAATTCACCCCCCCCCCCTCTTGCAGTGTTCCAGTAGTAACAACATTCCTCATTAACTTTTATTAACTACGTGAATAAAAATTCACAAACCAACTTTCTTGTTGGTTTAGTAACTAATCAACTGTAATAACTTCCTTTCTTCCTTATGAAGCTATTGGCTAACTTTTAAACTAATTATAACATTCCAATTCTTTCTTGAAGAATTTATATTACTATGAATGTGGAATGTCAAAACAATATCAAATCATGCTTTTAATACTTTCATAAACTTGTCATATATCATATGAGATCATATGATATGAGACCAACCAAGCATGAATTATAATTTCTATGTCTGTCTTTAGTACTTACGTACCTTGTGTTATACGCCACAACTTCTAAAAGTCAACTAAATCGAAGTCTCCTACATAGAGAAAACCGAAACTAAATTAAAACCTTGTTGACGAAGTTCTACAACAACTCTAAATTAACTTTCTACATTAGAAACTTGTCCAAAACATTCCCTATATGGTCTCTATTCAAATCCATACTTTATTTTAATTTTTCTATTGCAAAATACTTGATTTTCGGTAATTTTCCAAATATGATAGCTTTGTAAAGTTCATGACAAAACACTCTAAAACCTTTCTAAATATCATGTTTTGATTAGGGGTGAATCTAGTTCGGTCTAAAACCGAAAACCAAACTGCACCAAACCATATTTAAAATATGGTTCGGTCTTTTTATAACTTTGGTGCGGTTTGGAGTAAATTTTTTTGAAATTTCGGTGTTCGTTTTGGAGTCGGTTTGGAGCTTTAAAATTTCAGTGCAAACCGCACACCTACCATCGATCTACCCGAATTATCAAGCCCAATTATTTATGAAGACCCAATAGTCCAAAGTTCCGAAAGAACCTAAAAATCCCTAACCCACTTGTTAATTTTTTGTTATGTAGATTATTTAATATATATATATATATATATATATTCGATACTTAGATAGTAGATATATGCCTAAATACTTTTAGCAAGTCAAGTAGGATTTTAGGGAAGACAAGTAGAGAAAAAATGTCCTACAAAAATAAGGTTCGGTTTGGATTCAAAAGTTGAAGACCGAAATTTTGTGGTCTACCTGGTGTGGTTTGGACTGTAACATAATTTGGATTGGATTGGAGTGAAAAATCAGAGACCGAAAATATAATGGTTTGGATTTGGAGTTGGCCAAAGTCCAAACTGCATACCGAACTTTCACCCATAGTTTTGATCATAAATCACTATAGTCATGTCCTAAGATTAATATACAATACTTAGATGCATTAAAAACAATTATAACTTACTATGTCACATGTTACTATTTTTATTGGGCATAATCATGTGTTAATAAAAATTTACAGCTGTATTTATTTATCTAAAACTCATTAAAAACATCATAAATTCATCATAAAACTCTTTTACAATCCACTAACATCACCATGAATCAAATCTATGCTTTAGAATAATATTTCATAAGGTAAAACAAGTTCATAATATTTATTCGATTGATTTTCATGATTGCAAAACCAGGACAGCATTATAATTCATGTTTAAAACCTTTAAAAATCAATCTAAACTTCATAAAACCATCATAAATTCACCCAACAACAATTCATGATCATCATATTCAAGTTTAAATCATTAAAATCCATAAAATCACGAATTTCATAATTTCATAAACCCTAATTTAAAATTTCATGATCAAACAAATAAATTCATGCTTTAAACGAAGTCATAACTTTATAAAAACATGATTAAAACTATAGAAACATGATTAACCATAATTATAAACATGAATTTGCAAGATTGAAGCAAAAAGAAAAAGAGAAGAAATTTTATATATAAGGTTCAAAAATTACAAAAAATAGAGGGGAGGATGTGGTGGCCGGTGTGGCTGCTGGCTGTGGTGTAGGCAGCGCACACGGCGAGGTCCGGCGGGGGAAAGGACGGGCGAAGGGGGGGGGGGAGAGCGAAGGGAGCGACCGACAAAATTTGTTTTTCTTCTTTTTCCGAAAATTCAAACACCTCTTTTTTTCTTTCTTTCTTTTTCTCTCAAAATTTTTGAAATCCTAATTCACAAAGTTGCACATTAAATCTGAAATTTTTTGTTTTAAGGGGTATTTATAGGCCCAAAAGTAGGATTTGGTGCAATTACATAAATACCCTTAATTTTTGAAATTACTTTTATGCCCTTGTTTTAAAACAATTTAGGAAACTCTAAATATTCAATTTTTAGAAACTTTTCATGGCATTTAATAAAACATGAAATATTTTATAAACATAAAATAATTACTTTGATTCAAATTTATTTTAATTTATCTAAATATTTTTATTGAATTTAATTTCTCAATAAAAATATAAAAAAACATACATATAAAATATGAAATAAATCCTTAAAATACGTGGAAATATGGGGTATTACAATCTACTCCCCATAAAAAAAGTTTCGTCCCGAAAATTTATGTAAATTATTGTATGGAATTTGAATAGAGACTACGTTTACTTCAAGAATTTTCATTTTTGACACTATGTTGTTGTAGACTTTAGACATTTAACTCAACCTTTCCTTGACAACTTTTTAGTGAACATACATAAGACTTTCATAAAACTTTACTAAAATACGTAAAAACGCGCGAAATTAGATCGCAGTGTAGCCTCATTAAGAATCGAGTTACGTCCCTGTAACTCTACCTACTAACCTGAAATAACTCTGGATTCTTTTCTCTCATCATATCTTCAGCCTCCCTAGTAGCTTCTTCGGTTTCTTGGTTAGACCACAATACCTTCACTATTTTAACACTTTTCCTACGAGTATCCCTGACCTTACTATCAAGGATCTTAATTGGTTTCTCTTCATAGGTCAAAATTTGGTCTAACTCTATTGTTTCAGGTTGTAACACATGTGACTCATCTGGAACATATTTTATTAGTTGAGACACATGAAAGACATTGTGAACATTGCTCAACTCCATTGGTAATGCTAGCCTACAAGTAACTATTTCACCCTTTGCAAGATCTCATAGGGTCTGATATATTTCAGGCTCAATTTCCCTTTCTTTCCGAACCTCATTACACCATTCATTGGTGATACGTGAAGTAGCACCTTATCACAAAATTCAAACACAACTTCTTGACGTTTTTTCGGTCTGCATAAGACTTTTGTTTATCTTGCGTTACCTGAATCTTTGCTTGTATTACCCTTACCTTATCGGTGGTTTCTTCGATTAATTGAGGCCCTAGAATCACTGTCTCACTTACGTCACCCCAACATAAGGGACTTCTGCACTTCCTTCCATACAAGGCTTCGAAAGGTGTCATGCAAATACTTACATGGTAGCTATTATTGTATGAGAACTCAATAAGATCTAAACAATCCTCGCAATTCCCTTAAAAATCCATTATACAAGCTCTTAGCAAGTCCTCCGAAGTTTGTAAGTTTCTCCTCGTTTGTCCATCGGTTGATGGATGGAAAGCTGTACTCATTATCAAAGTTGTCCCAAAGTTTACATGGACACTTTTTCAGAATTTCGAAAGAAACCTAGAATCCGTATCTGACACGATATCCTTTGGAACTCTAGGTAGCCTCACAACATGCTTTATGTAAGCCTTTGCAAGTTGTTCCATCCTCCAAGTCTCCTTCATTCGTATAAACACCGCTGATTTAGTAAGCCTATCCAGCACAACCCATATGGTATCATTTTGATTCGTCGACTTTGGCAAGCAAGTTACAAAATCTAATGATATACAATCCCACTTCCATCCTGGTATCTCAAGTGGTTGGACTTCTCCTTGTGGTCTTTTATGCTCAAATTTCACTTTTTGACAGGTAAGACACTTGCTCACAAATTCAGCCACTTCCCTTTTCATCCTAGGCCACCAATACACCTTCTTCAAATCTTTATACAGCTTATCGCCTCCAGGATGCACTGAGTACAATGTATTTTGACCTTCCTCCATGATTCTATGTTTCAAATCTTCACATTTCTATGGTACACACCACCTCCCTTTGTACCTCAAGCTTCCATCATCATGGATTTTGAAGTCCATAGCCTTTGTTGCTTTCAATTTCTCCTTTATTCTATCCAAGTTCACATCTCCCTCCTAGTTCCTCTTAATCTCCTCAAATACTGTTGGTTGGATACTAAGATTACAAAGTATTCCTTCCAACTCTCCCTCCTTCACTATCTCCAATTTCATTCTCTCCATGTCTCTACACAGGTCGTTAGTGACCACCAAAGAATTGGCTCCTTGCTTCGTTTTATGGCTTAAACCATCTGCTACTACATTGGCCTTCCCTTCATGGTACTGGATATCTAAATCGTAATCCTTGATCAACTCAAACTATTTCCTTTTTCTCATGTTTAAATCTTTTTGAGTGAAAAAGTACTTTAAACTCTTGTGGTCCGTGTAGATCCTACACTTTACTCCATACAATTAGTGCCTCCATATTTTTAAAGCAAACACAATCACCACTAGCTCCAGATCGCGAGTAGGATAGTTTGCTTCGTATGGCTTCAATTGTCTTGAAGCATACGTAATCACCTTTCTATTTTGCATTAAAACATATCCCAAACCACTTTTAGAAGCATCACTGTACACATCGTAAGAATCACTTCCATCTGGCAAAGTCAGCAACGGAACCGTAGTCAAACGCTCCTTTAAGGTCTGAAATGCCTCTTCACTCTTATCACTCCACACAAACTTACAGTCCTTCTTTATTAATGACGTCATTGGCTTAGCGATTCTCGAAAAGTCCTTCACAAAACTCCTATAATATCCTGCTCACCCTAAGAAATTATGTACATCCGTCACATTATTAGGTGTAGGCCACTCTTTTACTGATTCGATCTTGGTTGGATCTACTTCAACTCCCTCTTTTGACACAAAATGTCCTAAGAATGTAAACTTTTTCAACCACATTTTGTGACCTTAGCATGCAATTTATTCTCTCTCAGTGTCATCAAAATTGTCCTCAAATGTTCTACATGTTCCTCCTTACTCTTGGAGTACACCAAAATATTATCAATAAAAACTACCACAAAATTATCTAATAAGCATTAAAAGATCCTATCAACTCCCTATAGTCAATACACAACCTCAAACTCCCATCTTTCTTCTTTACAAACAGCACTAGAGCTCCCGAAGGTAAACCACTAGGCCTAATGTAACCCTTTTCCAAAAAGTTCTGTAACTGCTCTTTCAGCTCACTCAATTCTGCAAGTGCCATCTTATATGGTGCTTTGGAAATAGGTGTTGTTCCTGGCACTAAGTCTATGGTAAAGTCGATTTCTCGCTTCGGAGGCATCCCCGGAATCTCTTCCGGAAACACGTCCAAAATATCCCTCACTACCTCATTGTCCTCGGGGTTAGTAGTCTCAACATGATCGACATGCCTTACACTACAAAAGTAAATTGGAAAACCTCTCTTCACAAACCTAGCAAACCTCATTACTGACACTATTTTGTTGTGTTTTGGCCTTCCTGCCCTCCAATAGCTCACTTTCTTACCCTTATTAACTAACGAGATCTTCTGTGGCTCACACAAAATCTTAGCCTTGTGTTCACTCAACCAATCCATCCCCAGAATCACTTCTAAGTCACCCAAATAAAACTCAATTAGGTTAGCCTTAAACTCCACTCCCTCAATTTCAATTGAAACATCCAAAATTCTCCTTGACCACTGTACTTCTTGTACTGATGGTAACGCTACTAACATATCTATTGTATCTACTTTTCCCAACACAGGCATTAACTTTTCCAAAATCTTAGCAGATACAAAAGAATAAGTTGCACCAGAATAAAACAAAACTTAACAGGAAGAGAGTCAATCGAGTAAGTAACAATAATCACATCCTTACTAGTATCAGCTTCACTTCGAGCCATAAAATTCAGCTTTCTAGTATTCGAGGTCTTAGTCTTACCTCCTCCATTTCCACTTCCATTCCTATTCTCGGCTTGAGGCATTGCCTTTCCTCCCATGTTTCCTTGGAAACCTTTCTGCGAACCCCCAGTTGAGTTCCCTTTCAATTGAGAATCTTGTCCTTCCTTTCCCTTGTTCTTGGAGAAGCACTCATACTTATGGTGTCTGAGCTTATTACACAAATGACAAGTCACTAGGTTCCCAGTACAGTCCTTTCCTGGTTAATTATGAGGACACTTTTGTAGAAGTACACACGACCTCCTTGATTAGCCATCTGAGCCCTATTCCCATTTCCGTTAGCAGGCTTCCCAAAGTTCCCCTTATTGCCCTAGAATTTATTGTTGAAACGAGGCTTCTTAAATCCACCATGACTACCTTGTTGGTTGAAGTTTCCTCCACCATCCTTTCTTTTCTCCCTCATCTCACCTTCTTTCAACATCTCCTTTTTCTTTTGGTCTAAGGCATATAGATGTGCAACCCTACCATATAGCTCATCCAAGGACTCAAAGACTTGCCCGGCTAATTGCAATTGGATGTCTTTAGGTAACCTTCTCTCAAAACGTCTATCCTTCAATTCTTCGGTTGCCACAGCCTCCTTAGCAAACCTAGAAAACTCTATGAACTTAATGTAGTACTCAGTAACTAACATACTCCCCATCTTAAGCTCCACAAACTCATCAGCTTTATGTTTCTAAACGAATACATGATAAAACTTGATGTGGATCTTTTCCTGAAACACAACCCAATTAAACCTCGATAAACTCTAATTACAGCATCATTTTGTGACCACCATAGATAAGCTTCTCCTCTCAAATAGTAAACTTAGTTGCTCCTAACAGCTTGTTAAATTCTCTCAACCATCCCTCTAAAACAGTTAGATTGGGTTTCCTTGGTAAGTGGGTAGCTTACTTTGAGCAATCTTCTTAAAAAGTTCCCCAGCAGGGTCATTACCATTTCCTCTAGCAGCCAACTGTTCAACTACAATAGCTAATTGTCTCACTACATCATTCAACTGATTGTTGTTACTTTCAACCATCCTATTTCTCCTATAGAGGGAAAATACCTTTATATTAAACTATGTCTAACTGTAAGTTAGAACAACATAAACTCAGAACGGAACATAACAACATTTTCTCAATTCATCTCACAAAAGAAGTTCTCATTCATTTAGAGCGAATGACTCACTTAGTTTTGATTGTTTACATAATCATTAAAACAAAAATAAAGCACATAATAAATAAAAATAACTCCCTTGGTTCTACTTTACTTGAGGCTTCAATTCCTAACAGGACTGACTCATAGGAATTCTTATTGGTTAATTTCTTCTAATATTTCCTTATGGCTCACTGTCACTTATCCACTAAGAAAAAACAACAATATAAGATGTCCAACATTCTAAACATTAACAATATTAACTAAATCATAGCTATAACAAAACTTCTAAACATTAACATTATCCTTTTTGTCCTTCGACATCACATATTTCTTAGGCATAAACTAGGGATCATCTTTAACATCATCTTCCACATCCTCCTCATTATCTTCATCCATGTGTTCTTCAGGCTCAAGCTGTTCTTCATCCTCAGAATTAGACACTAGATCCACATACACTGGAATTACTGGATTTGGATTCTTGATCTCATCGCACGAACTATCCATCGATCCATTGTTTCGAGAACTAGAAGCAGTTTCCTTAGCTTCCCAACCATTTCATCATCTTCCTGATCATTTGGGGCTAGTGTGGGTGGGGTCTCCTCACTAGCATTAGGCTCTTGAAACTCCTGCTCCTTTCTTGCAATATAACCTTCCAAATACCTCCAATCGCAACCCCATTGACCAACTGAATCTTTATACTTGGTGTAATTTGGAAGTGCTCCAACAAAATGAAACTCACTAAACTTTGCCTTAATCTCAAAGTAGGGTGGACGATTTGGCAAACAACTAACAATTAGAGCTGACACATGATTGGGTTACGCTGGTCTCACTGTGGTAGCTTTAATATTGTACTCACGTACCAACAGTAGAATCGAATCTTCCAAACATATTGGGATGGACTCTCGTAGTCCTTCTTTTCCAACATTCCTATCTGAGTTTCTTTACTAGGCATGTTATCCACCATCTTGCATGACACTTAAAACTAATGGGCCATCCTTCCCACAACAAAACCAAGCTAACAGTTCTAAAACAAAAGTTTTGGTGGCTAACATACAATTTCTTCTACACATAACTATTCACATAAGCAACATCTCAAAACATGTACTTAAATGCATGAAAGAACAGAAACAAAGTCTATCCTACATGCCCAAACTTCCTACCCAATCGCACAACATGATATTAATACAATAACACATAATACATGCCTGAATTCCTTGCATACCTGCACATGTAAATGATATTAAAACATTTATTTTTCAAAACTTTCTTTTTCTCGGAAATTACATACCATTTGCAGAAAATTTTCCATCCATTAACTTCCTAAAATAAGAAATTCCTCTTTCCCAAAATAAAAATAAGGGTACCAAAAAAAATAAAATTTTATTTTATTTCGAAAACTAAGCTCTGGTAACCACTTTCTAACACCATGGAATTTCCTAACTTCCTTCTCTAAATTTTTCTCGAAAATATACAAAAATTAATAGAGAGTTATGCTAATTAAAAACTCCTAAATATTAGGAAAAACCAAAGCATTACCGCCACCGTGATAACGGCTAAGGCATTTATCAAAGTACTACAGTGGAAGTCTTTAAAGCCAAAACCAATATTTAAAAGTCAACCACAAAAATAATTTAATACTAAAACCAAAAGAAAAAAAAAACTTAAAAATATATTACACTTCGGAACCATGTTAATGGCCCTTCAAAACCAAACCTTAAACTTCTGAAATAAAAACAACATCCAAAAATAGTTAAACAAATCCATAAGCAATTAAATTAAGAAACTAAGAAGACTACAATGCAAGCACTCTCACCCTATCCCAACATGAATGACTACAATGCAAGCACTCTCACTCTAGCCCAGCATGAATGACTTATGCCCACTTGTACCTGTAGCTTTCTCTTATTCTAGACAACTACTCGCCAACAAGTGGGTCATTGTAGGGCCAAGTCCAAGATAAAGCCATGCACACAAAACTAACAGTCAGCAAAGCTGAGTACATAACTAGTAAAGACTATGCAACATGATTAAAATAAAATAAAAGTAAAATATACATACGTCTTACCGTTGACAAGTCTTCACTTGTGCGTAGACTCAACTTAAACAAATTAATTATTATATTTAAACTTTGGATTTCGCATCGAACGGGTTTTCTTTTCTTTAAAATCGCCCTATTGGGGACCAACTCCAAGAAGGTATTACCTATGTCAGACTAAATGACGGAATTCAAGCGCATCAAAAGTATAAAAGAGTACAACATCTTGTACTCCAATTAGAAGTCATAGATCACTGTTCCCTAGGACTCCCCCTGATGTTCATACTCAAGGTATATACGTTCTAAGAGTTTTGGTGCGAATCCTCTTTCACTTTACGTGATTTACAGGTTTAACAATATTATGACTCACACACAACATCACATAAAAACATTCATAAAACCAAACAAGCCATATTAATTATCTTTGATTTTAGGTGATTCTAAAATAAACTTGTGTGTCCTTTAATTAAACTAAACTTTCTTTACCCCACATTAACTGTGAGTAGCTAACTATTTTCCTTTCTCCTTAACCACACATTAAACTATGATTTGCAACTTGTATAAAAATTTTCCTCATTAACTTCTATTAACTATGTGAATAAAAATTCACAAACTACTTTTGTTGTTGATTTAGTAACTAATCAACTGTAATAACTTCCTTTCTTTCTAATTAAGCTATTGGCTAACTTTTAAACTAATTATAACCTTCCAATTCAGTCTTGAAGAATTTATATTACTATGAATGTGGAATGTCAAAACAATATCAAATCATGCTTCTAATACTTTCATAAACTAGTCATACATATCAATTCACACTCAAATCAAGCACAACTACATATCATATAAGATCAACGAAGCATGAATTCTAATTTCTATGTCTGTCTTTAGTACTTACATACCTTGTGTTGTAGTGGTGATCCGCAACAACTTCTAAAAGTCAACAATATCAAAGTCTCCTACGTAGAGAAAACCCAAACTAAATTAAAACCTTGTTGACTAAGTTCTACAACAAGTCTAAATTAACTTTATACATTGGAAAATTGTCCAAAACATTCCTTATATGGTCTCTATTCAACTCCCTACTTTATTTTAATTTTTCTATTGTAAAATACATGATTTTCGGTAATTTTCCAAAAATGGCAGCTTTGTAAAATTCCTCAAAAACACTTTAAAACCTTTCTAAATGTCATGTTTTTATCATAAAATACTATAGTCATGTCATAACATTAATATACATCACTTAGATGCATTAAAAACAATTATAACTTACTATGTCACATGTTACTATTTTTATTGGGCATAATCATGTGTTAATAAAAATTTACAGCGTTATTTATTTATCTAATACTCATTAAAAACTCATAAAATCATCATAAATTCGTCATGAAACACTTTTAGAATCCACTAACATCATCACGAATCAAATCTATGCTTTAGAATAATTTTATAAGGTAAAACATGTTCATAATATTTATTCCATTGATTTTCATGATTGTGATTTTTGGACAGCAATATAATTCATGTTTAAAACCTATAAAAATCAATCTAAACTTTATAAAATCATCATAAATTCACCCAACAACAATTCATGATCATCATATTGAAGTTTAAATCATTATAAACCAAAAAATAATGAATTTCATAATATCATAAACCCTAATTATAACCAATGATATTTTGGCCTAGTGGTTAAGATTGAGGGCCTGTGTACAATAGGTCACAGGTTCGATTCCTCCTCCCCTATTTGTAATGTCCTCGTGGCTCCTTTGCAACAAAAAAANTTGCAAAAAAAAAAAAAAAAAAAAAAAAAAAAAAACCTAATTAAAAATTTCATGATCTAACATATAAATTCATGCTTTCAACTAAATCATAACTTTATAAAAGCATGATTAAAACTATAGAAACATATTATTCAAAATTATAAACATGAATTTGCAAGATTGAATCAAAAAGAAAAAGAGAAGAATTTTGTTTTTATAGAAGTTTCGAATTTTACCAAAAAGGGGTGGAAGAGGAGTGGTGGCCGGTAGTGGTTGCCGGTGAGGGGGACCGACGACACTAGGCACAGCAGCGACGGCACTGGCGCAGGGTGGACGAACAGAGGAGGAAGACAAGCGCAAATTTTTTTTCTTTTATGAAAATTTTCGATTTCTTTTTTTTTCCTCTCAAAATTTTCGGAATCCTAAGTTTCAAAGTTGCAAATTCAATCTAAAATTTTTGGTTTTAAGGGTTTTTTATAGTCCCCAAAGTAGGATTTGGTGCAACTACATAAATACCCTTAATGTTTGAAATTACTTTAATGCCCTAGTTTTAAAACAATTTAGGAAACTCTAAAAATCCCATTTAGAGAAACTTTTCAAAGTATTTAATAAAACATGAAATATTATTTATAGACATATATAACTACTTTGATTAAAATTTATTTGAATTTATTTAAATATTTTATTGAATATAATTTCTCAACAAAAATACTAAAAACATACGTATAAAATACGTGAAAATATGGGGTATTACAGTTGGCCTCATTCGAAGTACATTTTGTGCAAGTCGA
This sequence comes from Suaeda aralocaspica, assembly GCA_016808085.1. Lineage (NCBI taxonomy): Eukaryota > Viridiplantae > Streptophyta > Magnoliopsida > Caryophyllales > Amaranthaceae > Suaeda > Suaeda aralocaspica. Next base: position 1,132,842 of record PYUH01000223.1, read on the forward strand.
CCACCCTTTAGAAATGAGAGCCTAAAGAACCTTAACTAATAAGTGATAATAATGTTAATAATTGTTTCGTATGATTTTAAAAGTAGGGCACGAAAGCCGAGGGAGTTTTAGAGAGAGAAAGTGACGAATTAGAGAGTGAGTGAGAAGAAGTTGTGAAGATGTGTGTTGATGTATTGACTGATCGAAGGAGGGGGGTATATATAGTGTTGGAAGGAAGGTCACTAAGCGCCAGGGCGCTAGGGAAGCACTAGGACGCCCAACAGTGAGCGCTAGGGCGCCCGTGGAGCGCCAAGACCCTCAAAGCGAGTGCCAGGGCGTCCACTGAGTGCTGTGGCACAGCCTCTTTGGGCGCCTGGGTGCTAGTTGGGTGCCTGAGCGCTTTCCCTGTGCTATGGAGCTTAATGCCCTGATTTTCCATTTTTACGTGGCATATCTTCTGTTCTTCCTTATTTCGTATATTTTCCTCCATAAATCAAATTACCCCGAAATAGGGATGAAAGTTTGGTGTACGGTTTGGATTATAGCAAACTCCAAATCCAAACCATATTATTTCGGTTTATGAATTTCCACTCCAATCCAAACCAATCTAAATTTCAGTCCAAACCAAACCAGACCAAAAAAATTCGGTGTTTGGGTTTTGGATCCAAACCAAACCGAATTTCTAGTCATACTTAATTGTTTACCAGAAATCTAGAAAATTCGATCTTGGATCTTGGTATAATGCCTTACGTTCAAACTAGTTCAGAATTTATGTTCCACAATAACAAATTAGAAACAAAGAGAAATTAAATATTAGGGCTACTAGTAGTACGTAGTTTAGATCATTCTTTAAAATAACACCAAGTTAGTGAGTTTAAGATTTCAATAATACTAGATAAGTGTTGAATCAATTGATTGAAGATTGATGTGTTAAGGAGTGAAAGAAATGACGCAAAAGAACAAGGACAGTAGAACAAATAATGAAAAAGAATAGTGACTTTGGGGGATTGAGGTATTTGACTAGAGAATGCAAAAGAAGGAATGAAGAACGAAATTAAAAAAAGAAAGAACTACAAATGGCGAAAAATGAAGAACATAAGGAACATGGAATTTAAAGAGAGTCTTTTTTTTTTTTTTTGATGAATAGGATTTAAAGAGAGTCTAAAGGAGATTGAAGTAGAGTCACTAACTCCATTTATATTTTTAGGGTTTTATTCATTTTTGGGCCTTAAGCCCTTGATATAATTTAGGGTTTTATACGGTTTGGTGTACGGTTTGGAGTTCGGTTTCTAGTTCTCCGCACCAACTCCAAACCGAACACCGAATTTTTAAAAAAATTCGCTTCAAACCGCACCAGAATTATAAAAAGACCGAACCATAATTTAAAAATGGTTTGGTGCGGTGTGGTTTTCGGTTTTAAACCGAATTAGTTTCACCCCTACCCCGAAACATTATAAGAATACACGAAATTTACTTCCACAACAGCATTTATACCCTTCCATAACCTTGAGTTGCCATAAATCGAACAAACCCTTATGGAAGGTTTGTCGAATCCGGTCACATTCGTACGCTTAAATTAATTTATTTATTTTCGGAAATTAATTTAGAATGAGATGGAAATAAAATGAAAATGGAAATAACAAAATTATTTCAAGCGTACTTCAACCGTTAACTCATCGCCAGTTAACCCATATCGACAATGGTTTTATTCATTTATTAATTTTCAAGCACACAACTTTCAAGTATCGGACATCGTTGCAACGTGGTACAAGATAATCATCCGTCGTTAGGAGGGACCAAAAATAGGTGTCTAGACATACCTATTGTATCTACTTTTGCCAACACAGGCATTAACCTTTCTAGAATCTTAGTGGTTACAAAAGAATATGTTGCACCATAATGAAACAAAACTTTAACAGGAAGAGAGTGAATAGAGAATGTACTAGTAATGATATCCTTACTAGCATCAGCTTCACTTCGAGCAATCACATTCAGCTTTCTAGCATTCAAGGTCGTAGTCTGACTTCCTCCATTTTCACTTCCATTCCTATTCCCGGCTTGTTGTATTGCCTTTCCTCCCATGTTTTATTTGGAAACCCTTTTGTTGACCACCAGTTGGATTCCCTTTGAACTGAGATCCTTGTCCTTCCTTTCCCTTGCTCTTAGAGAAGCAGTCATACTCACGGTGTCCAAGCTTGTTACACAAATGACAAGTCACTGGGTTCCCATCATAGTCCTTGCCTGGGTGATTGTTAGGACACTTTTTGCAAAAGTACTAACAACCTCCTTGATTAGCCATCTGAGACCTATTCCTATTTCCTTTAGTAGGCTTCCCAAAGCTTCCCTTATTTCCTTGAAAGTTATCGTTGAAACGAGGCTTCTTATATCCACCATGACTCCCTTGTTGGTTAAAGTTTCCTCCACCATCCTTTCTTTTCTCCCTCGTCTCACCTTCTTTCAGCATCTCCTTCTTCTTCTGGTCTAAGGCATATAAGTGTGCATCTCTACCATACAACTCATCCAAAGACACAATGACTTGCCTGGCTAGCTGCAGTTGAATATGTATGGGCAAACCCCTTTCAAAACTACTAGCTTTTAGCTTTTCTATTGCTACAGCCTCCTTAGCAAACCTAGAAAACTCTATAAACTTTGAGTAATACTCAGTAACTGACATACTCCCCATCTTAAGCTCCAGAAATTCATCAACTTTCTTCTTTTGAAGGAATACAGGATAGAGCTTATTGCGGATCTGTTCATGAAACGCAACCCAATTGAACCCTGGCAAAGCCCTAAACACAGCTTCATTCTGTGACTACCAAAGATCAGCTTCTCCTCTCAAATAGTAAACTGTGTGTTTCACCTTAACCTCTTCTAGACACTCAAATGCCCCAAACAGCTTGTTAAATTCTCTCAGCCATGTCTGTAAAACAGTTGGGTTGAGTTGGGTTCTCCTTGGTAAGTAGGTGGCTTTGAGAAATTTTCTTGAAAAGTTCCCTAGCAGGGTCATTACCATTACAATTTTCTCTACCAGCTAACTGTTTAGCTACAGTAGCTAATTGTCTCACTACATCATTCAGCTGATTGTTGTTATGTTTAGCCATCCTATTTCTCCTGGAGAGGGAAAAGACCTTCATACTAAACTATGTTTAACTCTAGGTTATAAAAAAAAAAACATTTTCTCAATTCGTCTCACAAAAGAAGTTTCCATTCTTTTAGAGCGAACGATTCACTTAGTTTTGATTGTTTATACAACCATTAAAATAGAATAAAGCACGTAATAAATAAAAAGTATTAACCATGGTTCTACTCTACTTGAGGCTTCATTTCTTAAAAGAACTGACGCAATTATTATTTTATTCTCATAAGAATCCTTATTGCTTAGTTTCCTAAAACTCCTTATGGCTCACTGCCACTTATTCGCAAAGTAAATAACAATCTAAAATGTCCAACATCCTAAACATGACCAATACTAAACAATATTAAACTAAACTCATATCCAAACAAAACTTCTAAACATTCACATTATCCTTCTTGTCCATAGACATTACAAATTTCTTAGGTATGAACTCGGTATCATCTTTGACATCATCTTCCAAATCCTCTTCAACATCTTCATCCATGTCTTCTTCAAAGACAAGCTCTTCTTGTTCTTCTTCAGAATTAGACACTAAATCCACATACACTGGAATTACAGGATTTGGATTCTCAATTTCATAGCACGATGTCACAGACCGACTATTTGTCCCACCCATAGTCCTTATGCATAGGCATAATGCTCCCCAGGGGGAGCTACTCGTGGCTGCCAAGCGGCACCCTCCCCCTATAGTAGGTAGTTTTAAGGAAAAATTAGTGCTGCAGGGAAATACTTGATGTGCAGATAAACAATACTTTTAGGGCGGCAGTGCTATATTTCTCCAAATGGGCTCAAACTTGACATGGGGGCTACCTATTATATTAGAAGAGTGTGGAACGCTCTAGAACCTCGTTGAAAGGTCTACATTTGTACGGTCGTTCCGGAAGGTTCCGAAATAAATTTGAGCAAGTTACTAGGAAATTCTTGAGTGGGTGGCTCTAGAATGTTTTAGTATGGTTCAGTGTTGTCACGGGGATTCTAGAGGGATGTCTCTAGAGTTCTCTAGGGTGTGTGGAGTGTTCTAGGAAGGCTGTTCCTAGAATACTCATGTTGGTTCTAGTACATATTACAGTGTATCTAGGAGGTTCATTTATGTATATTATTGGTTGTATTCTCTAGAAAGGTCTAGGGAGTTAGAGTCTAGATCCCTCCATTTGAGGAGGTTAGGAGTATTCTAGAATAGTTAATGTTATAGGATGGATGCCTATAAATAGGCACCTTGAGGCATTTGTGCAGAACAACTTGGAGAGCACAATATTCACTTTTGTAAGCAAGTGTAGCATTTGTTAGTGAGCTTAATAGAGTTCAATTCCCTCTACCACTTGTGTGTTTCATTGTGTTACTTCAAACAACCATCTTCCACATAACTTAGAGAGGGTAAGTGTGTGGGGATAACTTGGCACAAGGAGTGTGCTACTTGGGGCGTGAGTGCTAAGGGCTAACGGGATTTGTCCAACGCACTAACATATTCGTCTGGGATGAATACTAGGGAGCTAGACACAAGGGACGTGTCTTGCTAGGTGAGATAAGCAGCTCAAGGAGTGAGCTACGCGGGCACTAGGAGCGTGTCAAGGGGAAGCCTGACTTTTTCACGACGGACTGTTGAGCAAGTGGCGCACGGGGTTGACTAGCTTTGCGAGAGTCAAAGAGTCAGCACGTGACAACGAGCTATCCTTCGACCAATAGCTTCGAGAACCAGAAGTAGCTTCATATTCAATCATTTCATCATCTTGCTGATCATTTGGGACTGGTGTGGATGGGGTCTCCTCACTTGCATTGGATTCTAGAAACACCTGCTTTTTTCTTGCAATATAACCTTCCAAATATCTCTAATCACAACCCCATTGACCATTTGGATCCTTATACTTGGTATAGTTTGGAAGTCCTCCAATGAAATGAAAGTCACTAAACCTCGCCTTGATCTCCACATTGGGTGGACGGTTTGGCAAGCAACTAACAATTAAAGCAGACACGTGATGGAGTTGATCCCATTGTGGTAACTTCAGCACTGTACTCATGTACCAACAATAGAATCGAATCTTCCACACATATTGAGGTTAACTGTCATAGTCTTTCTTTTCTAATGTTCCCATCTGAGTTTCTTTACTAGGCATGTTATCCTCCATCCTGCACGACACTTAAAACTAATGGACCATCCTTCCCACAAGAAAACCAAGCTAACAATTCTACAACAAAAAGGTTTGGTGGCTAACGTACAATTTCTTCTACACATAACTATCCACATAAGCAACACTTCATAACATGTAATTAAATGCATGAAGGAAAAGAAATAAAGTCTATCCTACATGCCCAAACTTCCTACCCAATCTCACGACATGATGTTAAAGCAATAACACATAATACATTTCTGAATTCCTTGCATACCTGCACATGTAAGTGATTTTAAAACTTTTTAGTTTTCAAAACTTTCTATTTTTGGAAATTTCCATTTCTAATAACTTTCTAAAATAAGAAATTTCTCCTCCCCAAAATAAAATTTAGGGTACCCCAAAAAATAAAAAATTATTCTATTTTGAAAACTAAGCTCTGATACCACTTTGTAACATCTTGGAATTTCCTAACTTACTTCTCTAATTTTTTCGGAAAACATATTATAAATTCTAAAGAATAGATAAAATTGTGAGAAACTACCTATTAAATGTCAGTTTTTGTAAACAACTACCTATTAAATCAATTCTGGTTCGGTAGTACTACCTAATACCCGATTTTAATTAATTTTCCGACTATGAGGCCCACTTATAGCCCTTTTTCGCAAGTACCACTAATGAAAATACCATTTTACCCTTTCAAATTAAAACCCTTATTACCTAACTTATTTATATCTACTTTCCATTACACATTTTTATTCTTGCATCACCATCAAGAAATTAACAATTACAAAGACAATAATGTGTTGCATTGGGATACGTTGAAACTTCATGAAATTCCTAATTGTGTTACTGATGTAGTGAGGTGTATTTGGAAGAGTTAAACTCTAGTAGATGATTTGCTTTAAATTGATGAATGATGATGATATTGCAGGTTGTGTTCATTCAAGCAACCACAACCACCTTTAGACTACTTAGATTACAAACCTCCACAACAAACCCAACACCTATTTCCTTCTCAAGTTCGAGACCACTCACATGTTGCGAGTACGACGGTCAACAACCTTCCATTACCGTAACTGACAGTTCCATATCCCAACTAATCCCACAATTAAATCGTAGGACCAAAATCCCTTAATTAGAAATCCTTAAATCAAAAACCCACAATCCAAAAACTCAATTCGAAAAATCCACTACAAACTTATTTTGAATTCCAACAAAAAAAACCCAAATTGTAATCTCCTAAAGATTGATTGAAACTTTTCGGGTAAAATAAGTCTATTGAACAATCAATATAAGAAAATAAGATTTCATTTAAGTTTGGATTTCAATCAAATATGGGGTTTTATTAGAAGTCTTCAATATTCATGGAAAACCCTTTACTTATGTTAACAAAATTATATTCGTAGTTTGATTAGTAATGTGTAAAAGAGTTAATAACTTGATTAATTAGTAATCTGATGCTATACTAATCTTATTTTCAGTCATTTAGATGAGTGGGGAGGATTTCAATATAGAAGGGGTTTTAATAAGAAGGATAAAATGGTAATTACACTAGTTGTTTATGGGTAAAATGGCTAAAAGTGGACCCTACGTCCGAAAAATCGATAAAAATCTAGCACTAGGTAGTGCTGCCAAACCGGAACTAATATAATAGGTAGTTTAGTAACTAAAAATTTTAAATAGGTAGTTGTTATTTAATAGGTAGTTTCTGACAATTTTGGCTAACGAATAATAATAATTATGAAAACATCTAATCAACTCGGAAAAAACAAAGTATCACCGCCACCGTGAAACGGCTAAGGCATTTATCAAAGTATTAATGACTTATGCACACAAAACAAGTGGGTCATCGTAGGGCCAGCATGAATGACTTATGCCCACATGTACTCGTAGCTTTCTATTATCGTAGATAACTACTCGCCAACAAGTGGGTCATCATAGGGCCAAGTCCAAGACAAAGCCATGCACACAAAACAAAAAATCAGCAAAACTGAGTACATAAATACCAAAGACTATGCAAACATGATCAAAGTAAAAATAAAAGTACAACATACATAATCTTACCATTGTCCACTCTTCACTTGTGCATAGACTCAACTTAAACAAATTATTTATTATATTTAAACTTTGGATTTTGCATCGAATAGGTATTCTTTCCTTTAAAATCTCCCTATTGGGAACGAACTTGGGAGCAACTCCAAGAAGGTATTACCTATGTCACATAAAGTTACGGAATTCCAGCGTAGTAAAAATATCAAAGAGTACAACGTTTTGTACCCCAATTAGAAGTCATAGACCACTGTTCCATACGACTCCCCCCATTGTTCATACTCAAGGTATATACGTTCCAAGAGTTTTTGTGGGAATCCTCTTTCACTTTGCGTGATTAACCGGTTTAACACTGTTACGACTTACACACAACATCACGTAAAAGCATGCATAGAATCAAACAAGCCATATTAATTATCCTTAATTTAAGGTGATTCTAAAAATTTTTTTTTGTGTGTCCTTTAATTAAATAAAACTTCGTTTACCACATAATAAACTGTGAGTGGCTATGTAAATAAATATTTGCTTATTAACTCTAATAATCATGTGAATAAAAATTCACAAACTATCTTTCTTGTTGATTAAGTAACTAACCAACTTAAATAATTTTCTTTCTTTTTAATTAAGCTATTGGCCAACTTTAAAAATAAATTTAACATTCCAATTTAATCATGAAGAATTTATATTACTAAAGATGTGGGATGTCAAAACAATATAAAATTATGCTTTTCATACTTTCATAAATTTTTCATACATGTCAACTCAAAGTCAATCAAGCAATAGCTTATATTTACAAGCATAACATACAAGATCATCAATCAAGGATGAATTTTAATTCTATAACCGCCCTTAGTACTTACATATCTTGTGTTGTAGTGGTGATCTACCACAACTTCTATTAGTCAATTGATGTGAATATTCGTGTAACAAAAACTCACAATGGTATAAACTAAAATTTCGAATGTATAAAGACCAAGTCACCAAGATTCTTAATTTTAGGTTGATTAATTAGTCCTTTGATTAAACACTAATCACCCTTAAAGTTACTAATTAAATCACAAGAGCATAAATAATTTAATCACCAACTCTTAAATATCGGATTTTTGTTTTTAAGTAAACAAACAATGTTTTTTTATCCAACTCCAACTTAATTAATTACATCCTAATGTTGAGACTATTTATAGGTATAATCAACAACAAAATCCTAATAAAAATAGACTAAAAATCACGCCTAAGACTAGGAAAATTCGTCCCTTATAACACACACACACACAGACACACAACAAGATAAATATAAGCATGCCACCTCATCATGCAACTTGCACTTGATCTTATCTTGTCTAACAAACTCTAACTAACTACCAAATCAAGAAAATATCCTAACAACTTATTTAAATAACTAATTTACAAGATAATCATCAGATTTTAAGCTAAAAATTACAAGAATACTTGCTGCCCAAGAAACAAGAAAAAAACGCAACAAACTCGCCATGCATGCTTCATCGGTTTTGCGCATTTTTCCAAGAATCTTTCAAGAACTTCAAGAAATGCTTCAAGATCCAATCTTTTAATCAAGAAACCTTCAAGAATCCGTCTCCCATGTATTTTAGCATAATAATGAGGACCAAGACTCACCAAGAAACAAAGACTCAAAGCCTGAAATGAGAAAAACCCTAGCAAATGCAGTGGGAAAAAAAACTCATAGGCAAAACCCATCTTGTTCCCCAATCCACCATTCTTGCCTTGATTTGCGTGATATATTATTGACATGTGACCATGCACACGCAAATCCCTACCCTTGATGCACCCATATAGCTTATATCACTATATGCAATTGTTTCACCTATGGTTGCATCCTTACCATTTCCACTCTTGATATCACCACCTTCGAAGTTGTTATCAAAGTTTCCATAACTTATTTCATTAATATCACCACTATCACTGATACCTGCATTTGTATCATCAACTATCTCAAATTCTCCTACATAGAGAAAAATTGAATCTAAATTAAAAACCTTGTTGACTAACTTCTACAACAACTCTAAACTAACTTTTATGTTGGAAACTTGTCCAAAATGTTCCCTATATGGTCTCCATTCAATTGCATACTTTATTTTAATTTTTCTATTGCAAAATACTTGATTTTCAGAAATTTTCCAAAATTGGCAGCTTTATAAACTTTCTTAAAATCACTTTAAAACCCTTCTAAACATTATATTTTGATCATAAAACACTATTTAGATGCATTAAAATAATTATAAGTACTTATTTCACGTGTTACTATTTTTATTAAGTTATAAACACTTGTTAATAAAAATACACAACTTGTTTAATTAATCAAAACTCCATAAAACTCATCAAAACATCATAAATCAATCATAAAACTCTTTTACAATCTATTATCATCATCATGAATCAAAACTATGCTTTAGAATAATTTTTCATAAAGTAAAACATGTTCATAATATTTTTACTATTAGTTTTCATGATTATAAAAATTGGACATCAATGTAAACCAAATTGAAAACCCTTTAAAATCAATCTAAACTTCATAAAATCATCATAAATTCATACAACATCAATTCATGATCATAATATTGAAGTTTAAATACTTAAGAACCCTAATATCATGAATTTCATAATTTCATAAACACTAATTAAAAATTTCATGATCAACTAAATAAATTCACACTTTAAACATAATCATAACTTTATCAAAACATGATTAAACTATAAAAACATAATCAATCATAAGTATAAATATGAATTTTGCAAGATTGAATTAAAAAGAAAGGAAGAAGATTTTCTTTTTTATAAAGGTTCGAAATTATACCAAAGAGGGGAGGAAGGTGGTGCAAGGTGGTCGGTGGGCTGCAGCAGCGGCGCAGGGGCGATGGAGGGTGGTGAAGGGTGGTCTCCGTCGAGGAAGAGGGAGGGCAANGGGGAGGGGGGGGGGCAAGGGTTTTTTTTTTTTTTGCTTACGGAATTTTTCTGATTTTTTTTGAACTTTTTTTTTTGGAATCCTAAAACTATACATCGCAATTTAAATATGAAAATTTGGGGTTTTAAGCGATATTTATAGGCCTCAAAGTAGGATTTGGCGTAGTTACATAAATACCCTTAATTTTTGAAATTACTTTTATGCCCTTGTTTTAAAACAATTTAGGACTCTAAAAATTCTATTATTAGAAACTTTTTCAAAATATTTCATAAAACTTAAAATAACATGAAATAATCTTTATGAACATAAAATAATTACTTTGATTTAAAATTTTTTTTAATTTCTTTCTTTATTGAGCTTAAATTCTCCATAAAATATTCAAACGTACTGATAAGTTGATATTTGATATGTATTTTACCCCCAATCCCGATTGATTTCTAGCTTTTAAACTGTTCTTTTGAGCCATTTCTACTAACTTTTGCTATTTCGAGTGTTTGTTGTGCTTTTTCTTAGATTTTACCGGAATTGATGATTTGTCGTTGTTTTTCGAGCCTTTTAAAGCACTTGAGAAGTTCGTGAAGAGTTGAAGTCATTCGGGAAGCTTAACTGAAGATTAGAAGTGCTAAACGAAGAATTAAACAAGTAATTAAGGAAGAACGAGCAAAAATCAAGAAACGAGCCAAGGCGAAGCCACATGCCCGGTCGAAGCCATCCGCCCGAGTAAGAGCTGCACGCCCGGACCCCTCCGGGTGGGTGGCTCCGAAGGCGATTTTCGCGTGTTTTTCCTTGTATTAGGTTTAGTACTTAATGCTTTGTACTTCTAATTAGTTAGTTACGCCGTTTTACTTTTACAAACCCTAGTTTACTCTAAAATTCTCGCTAAGTGTGAAATTCTTGTTCAATCTTTCAATCAATAATATTCAAGTTTTATTCCAATCTCAATTCTTGTTCTTAATTAATGTTTATTATTAGTTTTTATTTATGCTCTTAGTTTTATTAGTTTTAATGTTTAGATTTAAATTCTTGATTATTGTTGGGTTGTTTAGTTTAATCATGTTTAGGGTTTTATTTTCTTTTATTGATTTAGTTTTTGTTCTTTCAATTATGAGTGGGTAGTTTCTTTTCTAGGACTAGGGGATTAATGGATTGATTGGTGATGTTTTGCTCATAAATATTAGTTTAACTATTGATGTACTTGAATTCCTGTTGTCAATTGTTATTGCTTTCAATTAAATACTGGCCAGGTTTAGTTGTTTGTTTGATTTTGTTGAAATCGATACCGGGAGGTAAGTTTACCACAATTAGATCATAAGGACAATAGGCGAAACGAGTCTAAGTGAGCGAGAGCCATTAGAGGAGTTGTGAAGGAGACTAGATTCGAGAGAATTAGTGGACCTTAATTCAAGGAAATTGATAATCTAATTAATTATTTGTGTGCAATTCGTTGGTTAATCTGTGGTGAACCGATGTCCTAGGTTTAGTCATTAATCTATTTCCTTAATCAATTTTGCTCTAATTCAAGTTAATTTCTTGATCTCAATTTTCACTCAAAGGCCCTTTACACAGTCTCAACTTTTTAGAACTAATAGGTTTAATTGCTTCCCTGTGGATTCGATCCCTACTTCCCTAGCTTTATTAGTTAGAGTGGTTAGGTTTATTTTTGATAGGTGTGCGATAGCCTCATCAAATTTTGGCGCCGTTGCCGGGGAGGCAATTGTTAATTCTGTTAGTCGGGTTTATATTGTTTTCTTTTTATTTTCCTTAGTCTCAAAGAACTTTTTGGTTGTTTGAGGTAGTTTCTCATCATTGCTCGGAGTTGCATATTGTGCAGGTTTACAGGTTTATGCAAACCGACCACGAGCCTGACATTTTCATTTTGCCTGAGCCCGAGCAAGTATTTTTGAAGCGGTTGAGACGTAGTAGACGCCGAATTTTTCTTCCCCAATCCGTGGGGGAAACTGTTTCTGATTTGTCTCAGTTTTTCGATTTCACCTTCAACCCGTTGTTCGAAGGGTATTTAGAGGTCGAAATGGCTGCCGAAGGAGAAAGACAGGGTAGAGGACCACCACCTGCACCACCGCCACCTGCGGCCCGTTCATTGAGAGACTAATCCTTGCCTAGTACGGAGTCTATGGCTGGAGGTTATTCAATACCCGATACCGATGCTGCTAATTTTGAACTGAAACCGGCTCTTGTTAATATGGTTGAACGAAATCAGTTTTCAGGGAAATTGAAGGAGGATCCAAATTTACATTTGCAGAATTTCCTTCAATATTGTGATACTATCAAGAAAATGAACGTTTCTAAGGATTACATTAGGAGGAGAATGTTCCCATTTTCGTTGAAGGACAAGGCTAGAACCTGGTTGAATGATCTTAATATGGCTACAATTACTTGTTGGGAGGACTTGGCTCTTGCTTTTCAGAGGAAGTACTATCCACCACAGATGACTGCTTTATTGAGGAGTCAAATTACTAATTTCAATCAGGAAACAGATGAGTCACTTTATGACGCTTGGGAACAGTTCAAGGAGTTATTGAGAATGTGTCCTCATCATGGGCTTGAGAAATGGTTTTTAGTTCAATCATTCTACAATGGTTTGGGTAATGAGAGTAGAGCTTTGTTAGATTCTGCTGCTAATGTAAACCTGCACAATATGCAACGATTCATGAACCAGGAGGTCAATCCTGCATATGAACTGATTGATGAAATTGCTACTCGTAATTCACAGTTTTGTAACCTTAATGGGAATTCCAAGAAGGGTGGAAAACATGTAGTTGATGATAAGTATGAGAGTTCAGCTGCACAGATCAATGCCATAAGTCAGAAGCTTGATAAGATTGGTACTACAACTCCTCCACCATCACCTGTAGCTGCACTTTCTGGATGCGCTGACCCTTTCTGTGATTCCTGTGGTTCATTCGGTCATAGTTCCCAGTCATGTACCAGTTCAGTAGAGAAAGTGTGTGCCATTCAAGCCTACAAGAACAATCCATTTTCCAATACATATAATCTGGTTGGAAGGATCATCCATATTTTTCCTACAAGAACAATAGCAATGTGCAGAATCCTCAGCAACCTATACCACCTCAGCAGGCACACCGGCAGATGCAGAGATATGTACCACCACATCCACCAGGTTTCATCAGGCCACCACTATCAGCACCATCATTGCCGGCTCAACCTAGTTGTGAAATTTCAGAGCTGAAGAATATGATGTTGCAGATGCAGAAAAATATGGAGGCAATGCAGGCTCACAACAAGCACCTGGAAACTCAGACAGCTCAGATTGCACAATCAACTGCTCAAAGGCAACCAGGCCACCTTCCATCACAACCTACAACTCCAGTATCACAGGCATCACAGAATCCCCCAAGGGACCATGTGAATGCCATTACTTTGAGGAGTGGAACTGCTTATGAGGGCCCGAAAATGCCTACTGATGATGTTAATTTTGATGTTGCAGGTGGAGCTAAGAAGACCTGTGATGTGGTGATTGAAGATTTAGAGACAGTTCCAGCTAAGGAAACTGAAGCACCTAAGGAGAAGGTAGATGACACATCGATTGATACGATCCTGAGGTCACAGGTTAGGTTGCCCTTTCCGAACAGGGTGACCAGGAGTAAGAATGATAATCATTTCAGTAAATTTTTAGATATTGTGAAAAATTTGCAGGTTACTGTTCCATTTACTAACTTGATAACTCAAATTCCTACTTACACTAAATTTTTGAAAGATATTTTGAGAAGGAAACGTGAGTTGAATGTGGTGGAGACCGTAGCACTTACGGAGGAGTGCAGTGCCATATTGCAAAACAAGTCACCACCTAAGTTCAAAGACCCGAGAAGTTTTTCAATTCATTGTAACATTGGCCCATTATTTATTGATAAAGCTTTATGTGATTTAGGGGCCAGTGTTAGTGTCATGCCTTTATCTATTTGCAAAAAACTTGACATGGGTGCTTTGAAGGTTACTAACATACTTTGCAGATGGCAGATAGGACAGTGAAGTACCCTAAAGGTATTTTAGAGGATGTCCCGGTGAGAGTCGGGAAATTCTTTATTCCTGTTGATTTTGTTGTGTTAGATATGGATGAGGATGCTCATATCACAATTATGCTTGGTAGACCATTCTTGCACACTGTCGGTGTTGTTATTGATGTCAAAAATGGTAGTTTGACTCTTTCTGTAGGGGATGATAAAGTCACCTTTAATCTTAATGCTGCTCTTAAGAGTCCTATGATGGAACTGTTTTGTTATGTTATTGATGTCATTGATGAGATTGTTATTGATGATATGCCTCGATCCACTTAAATGGATCTTTTGGAGGCCGTTGTTTGTCTTGATGTTGGTGCAGGTGAAGATACAAGTAATGCCGATAATTTGGTCCATGATCTTACTAGTGAGGAATTGAATCCAGAGGAGAGCCGGAAATTTGTTGAGTTACCCCAAGAGGTTTGTTCTGTCAAAGAGGTAACCCAACCTGAGATGAAACCCCTCCCCTCTAATTTGAAATATGCTTTTCTAGATGATAAGGAGTTGTATCCGGTCATTGTTAAGGTAATTTTATTGATTTCTTAGTTTAGTTTTTATTGCTTTCTAGTGTAGTTTTATTGCTTTCTTAGGATAGTCATATGGTTTGTACTACTTGTTAGAAATAGGAGTTTACATATGACCAAAAAAAATGTACTGCTTTCATAGTTTAGTTTTTTATTTGCTTTTGGTAGTTAGCTTTAGTTGATTGATTGATTGATTGGTTTGATGAAACTTTGTGAATGGTGACTTCCCTGTGCCCCGCATTTTATTTAAAAATGTTTTTGATTGATTTGGGCATGTGATGAGTTATGTTTTGGGAATTGCCAACTTGAACTTGAACTTGACTTAGCTTGAAAAAATTTCTAATCTTGCCATTATAGCCGTGTGTAGAGTAGAGGCTTGAACTGTGTTAACGGGAGGATTTCAGTCGCATACATTATTTCTATGCTTATTTCTTTTCTTGTGTGCTTACTTCCTGGTGCATGTATGATCCATGTTTTGGCATTTGACTCTAGTAGCTTGGATTTTTAATGTTACATGTTGCGAATGATAAAAGGCATTCATTTCTTTTAGGAGCTTTCAGATTTTTGGCATTCCTTCACCAAAATTTCCTTTGTTCCTTATTTTGAGCTTTTACCCTTCATTTGCATTTTAGCCACATTACAACCCTATTTGGCCTTGTTCTAATCATTTGATATATGCCCAAGCTTGTCTTGGGGGAGTTGAGAAGTTGTTTTGTTGTTGTGTTGCATTTGTTGGAGGTTTTGTAGGATTGGAAAATTGTGAAAAGGTTGTTGTTAAAGTTTAATAATAGGTCTCACATTAAGGCTCTGCATACCAATGTCTAGGCTAGTTTAATGAAGAATTAAAATGTTATACATCTTTTATTGGCCTAGTTATGTATGTGTGATGATTTTGTCTTTGACAGGTCATTAAGAGTCGTGAGCCTAAGTTGAAAAAAAAATCTTGAAAGAAAAAGAAAAAAAATGTTGAAAAAAAAAAAGAAATTGAAAAGATGTTGAAAAAGAAAAGGCTTGTGATATTTAGAGTAGTTGAAATGTAAAGCTTTATGGTGTGATGTGATTCTATGAAAATTGGTTTGATGTTGGAGTTGATGTTGGAGATGTTAATTTTGATTTTTGATTGTTACATGCGTATAGCCCACATTTACCTCCACATTATCCCAAATTCTATCCTACCCATCACCCTATCCACGTTACAAGATTATAAAGACCTTTTTGATCGGCATGTGCATATTTTTAGTTCTTGTGAATTGAGTCAATTGCCAAAGCTAGGGAGTATTACATGCATTTCGAGTCGACATTCATACTAGGGTTGAGTGACTACCTTTAAACACTTGCATGAGGTGTGAGATGTGGGTTTGGGTTTTCAAATTTTGCATTCAAACACTTATTGCATTTGCGTTCTTATTTGGGATTAACGGTGAGCTTCATTATTTATGCTCAATTTTATGTGTGGAGTGACACCGAGTGAGCTACTCTAGTCATCGACTTCTATTTCTTACATGGTTGGCTTATTGATTTTGATTTAAGTGGATGGCAGTTAAGGGATTTTGATGGGTTGGTTGAGGAACTTGCATACTCAGAATTGTTTGAGTTAATCGTGTTTTGCAAAGTTGAAGGGGTGAGGTCATTGTTAGTGCTTCTCTTACTAATAGTCAACTTGATAAGATTTTGTCTGTGCTTAAGTCTCATAAGAAGGCGATTGGTTATACTTACTATTGATGATTTGACTAGTATTAGTCCTGATTTTTGTATGGATAGAATTCATTTAGAGGAAGCTCATAAACCTTGTATACAGGATCAACGTCGTTTGAATCCTAACATGCAGGAGGTGGTGAAGAAAGAAGTTCTTAAACTTCTAGATGCAGGTATCATTTACTCGGTGCCTGGTTCCCAGTGGGTAAGTCCCGTACAGGTAGTCCCTAAGTAAGGGGGAACAACTGTTGTTCGTAATGATAAAAATGAATTGATACCTACTACAGTTGTTACAGGATGGAGAATGTGTATTGATTATAGGAAATTGAATGTTGCAACTAAAAAGGATCATTTCCCCCTCCCTTTTATTGATCAAATGTCGGAAAGGTTAGCTAAGAATAAGTATTTATGTTATCTTGATGGATATTCGGGTTTCTTTCAGATTCCCATCTATCCTGATGATAGAGAGAAAACTACTTTTACATGTCCTTATGGTACTTTTGCATATCGTAGAATGTCTTTATGTTTATGTAATGCACCAGCTTCTTTCCAACGTTGTATGATGAGCATCTTTTCTGAGTTCATAGAGTGCATTATGGAGGTCTTCATGGATGATTTTAGTGTTTATGGTTCTGATTTTGATTCATGTTTGACTAACTTGACTAATGTTCTCGAAAGATGTGAGCAGGTAAATTTGGTCTTAAATTGGGAAAAATGTCATTTCATGGTCAATGAAGGAGTAGTATTGGGACATTTGGTGTCCGAGCGTGGTATTGAGGTGGATAAGGCGAAAATACAGGTAATTGAGCAATTGCCACCTCCGGTGAATGTTAAATTTTTATCGCTGGTTTATTAAGGATTTTTCTAAAATTGCGAAACCACTAACTCAATTGCTTTTGAAAGATGCTGAGTTTAAAGTCACTGATGAGTGTCTTGAGTCCTTTAATATGAACAAAAATGCATTAATTTCAGCACCTATTATACAATCTCTTGATTGGAATTTACCTTTTGAGATAATGTGTGATGCTAGTGATTTTGCAGTTGGTGTAGTTTTAGGTCAAAGGAGGGATAAGGTCCTACATGCTATTTATTATGCTAGTAAGACCTTGGATGAAGCTCAAGTCAACTATGCCACCACGGAAAAAGAGTTGCTTGATATTGTTTATGCATTAGATAAATTTCGTGCTTACCTTGTAGGTTCGAAAGTTATTGTTTACACTGACCATGCAGCTCTTAAATATCTAGATGGGAAGAAGGAAGCCAAACCGAGGCTCATTCGGTGGATTTTGTTGCTTCAAGAGTTCGATCTCGAGATTCGTGATAAGAAGGGAGCAGAGAATGTGGTAGCTGACCACTTATCGAGGATACGGTATGATGATGGGGAGATCTCTACCCCCATTGATGATTCTTTTCCTGATGAACATCTGTTTGCAGTTTGTGTAAATTCTCCTTAGTTTGCTGACTTTGCTAACTATGTTGCAGGAGGTGTCTTACCTTCTGATTTGACTTATCAATAGAAAAAGAAGTTTTTGCATGATGTTAAGCGATACTTTTGGGATGATCCTAACTTATTTCGTGACTGTGCAGATGGTTTATACAGAAAATGTGTTCCGGAATGGGAAGTCTACTAGTGGAAAATTTCCCATTCGGCCATTCGTATCGGGCAAAATCGTTCATTTCGGACGGATTTTAGGCGTTACGTTTGAGGGGGTTACAAATAATGAAAGTATTTGTATCGGGCTTTTGACCATTACAAATAACTAACTATTTGTATCGGGCTTTATAGAATTCCCGTTACAAATAGGGTCATTAGTAGTAAAAAAACCACATACTTGTAACAGGCATTGAATAAATCCCGTTACAAATACATATTATTTGTAACGGGTGTCTCATGGTGCCCGATACAGATAATGTTATGTGCTACAAAAAAATAAATATTATTTGTAACGGGTAAATTTATATGCCCGTTACAAGTAGGTTTATTTTGACCCAGAAAATAATCCAGCTTTCAATATCACCTACCCTCCATCCATAATATGCACACCCATTATCTTTGCACATCCACTCACCAGAGCCACCACAATTCAAATTAATCAGCAACTAGATGGAACCATTCACTATACACCCAAATTAATCTTCCAAAAATACAATCATATTTTATAAATGACCTTCTTATCAAAGCACCTAAATTTCCCTAATAAGTACCATGCCAGGAATCTTTGTCTAAACATTACACAAGCTTGATATACGTTTTCAACAATACAATAACATTCTGCTGCTTATACAGACAACCAACCTTAATAATTGCCACATAAGACTTCTAACTCTTATCCTCTAGTGTCAATAGTTAAAGATCTTGCATATGACGATAACAACATTCACGAGGATGAACCCTTACTGAGATTCAGAAGAGCAGCTACCAAAACAAGCAAATATGACTACACTAGGGCATTTCTGTGGTAGAACGAATTCGGAAACGCAATATGGAGTACAATAAAACACAAACAGAATCTCTTTAAGAAGCAAACCTTTTTATCTGTTGTTTGATTGTACATCAAACAACAGATAACAAGTCCTAAGATAGTCGATGATTGTACATTAATACAGAATAAACATGCATATCTTTTCTCAAATCACGAGGCCGGATTCCACTAATTTTTGTTCGTAAGTCGACAACACATTATGCAATGATGTTGCTATCTTCATCTTTACACTGCTACAGCTGGAAAACACTAAATAAGACCATTAAAAATGTTAAAAAAAATAGCAAAAAGAAAAGTGGGTTGCTTACAATTAGGTCAAAACTTTAGTTAAGAGATAAAGCTCCAAGCTACTCACACAGAAGGTCAAGGAGGAATTTGCAATTCGAGGCATCAAAAAAGAAATCTCGGGTTCAACGATTTGTATTAAAATGAAACAAAATCTTCATATTGTGCAGTCTTTAAAAAAATCTTTGTGTTAACCTTTCAAAATCTTTCAAAAGAACTACACGTGAATCATAGTATTAGCAATTGATAACAAAGCAAAGTTACATAAGCATCTCCAAGATTAGTGAGAAACATTGTCTTACTTTGTAATGAATTAAGTGTTAGGCCAAGAGGGTAATTTAGGTATTTTGCAATAAGTTGGGAGTTTCTAGAATAGCTTAGAGTATTAGGTAGGATTGGCTTATATATAGTACCAAGGAGAGTAGGAAGGGGGGATGTAAAAATTTTGGAGTTAAAACTTTTGAGTGTTGTGAGCTCAACTCACTAATGCATATAATGATGAGATTAAGTTAAAGTCCATATATACCTCATTAACACATAGTCATGATGGTTCTTAGCCATTTCAAGAACAATCTTTATCAAGGATCTTAGCCCCTTCTCTGGAGATATAAGGTACGGTTGGTAACCATCTGCTTCTAAAACAATCCGAAGAAAAGAAATAAGACGAGACAAATTAGAACAAATTTAATCATACATAAAGAATATAACCATTGGAGAAAAAAGGGAAAGAAAAAAAATTCCAAATAGGTAAAGTACCCTTTATGCAAGTTAGGTGCCACTAACTTGAGGTGAAAGTGAGATGTTTATGCAAGTTATAGTAGTGGTCATTTTTATTTGCAAAAAATGTAGGTGTCTAAACTTGATTTGTGCTTGACTCAACACTCGTTAATCTTATGCATCATTACCTGAATTATGGTCTGTTATTTCTAATAACAGAGAAAGTGATAGCGTGTGCTTGCGTGTGCAGATGATAGTCTGCGTGTGCTTGCACGTGTTGAGTCCATTGTTTAAGCGAGCTAATCAAAGAACAAACCAAATCAAGTTTCAGCCAGTACAAATTAACACTCAACTGAATGGCAGAATAGCTTCAAATCCTTCACTATATTTGATCAAAAAAAGAGATTATCCTATCCAATAATCCACTATTCTCAGAGCATCTACATCCAAATGCAGAGTAATTAGTGAGTGATTAGAAGTTGGGGATGTGTTTGAACTCCAATAACGCCATCAATCACAAGCTTATGCTACAGATATCTTGCTGCCACATAAACAAACCAAGCAATTCCACACCTCAAGGCAAATCCATAGTTCTTCCCCAAATCACCTCCATTTTGGTTCACCTAACCATAGAACACCATCATGTGTTGCAGCCTAAAATAAGGTTCGAGCAAATTTACCTTGGGTTCACAACCAGAAAGCTAAAGCTAGATTTTTCGAAGGGAGTTCACATACGTGTAACTGGAAAAACTTATAAACAATTTCCTAAACCTGCACATTTAGAGAACCATCAAAAAAAAGGAAAAGGGGTTTCTAGAAGAAAGAATCAACAAAACTATCTACCAAATGACCAACTTGTTTAAGAACTATGAGATCATATACAATAATAGGAGAAAAAAATGACCAAATTTTACCATTATCTACCAAATGACCAACATTACAACCATCTATATATGATTTAATATATGATTTTCAATTAAAACAAGAAACATATATGATTTAATAGGAGATGAATTATGGCCTAAGCATAAAACCCCTCAACAAATCAACATCAACCCAAATGAAAACCAACACTTTTGATGAATTAGACACCGCTGGTTTGTAGGAAGCAATAATCAAAAGTGATGATGGTTGTAGCTTACCAACAAAATTCATCAAATCTATTTCCATTGACAAGACTTATAAAGCTGCAACAACAAAGTCATGAGACCAACCCGAAGTTAATACTGCTATTTAATGTATTTTGTCAAATTGTGTTTATGAGAAAAGGCAGTAGACAATCCAGATGTAAATTGAGCGTGGAGCACACACCTAGAAATCGATAACGAAACTCTAAACTGACGGTAATGGCGAGTTCTATGTGGGCAGGAAAATCAATCAATCAAACTTAAGCTAAAGTTTTGGATGATTTTGATGAAAGAAAAGTTTCATAACCGAATTCATCATCAGTCCCAATTATTTCTAACACAAAAAAAAAAAAAAAAATCAAATTGAAACTTAATTGACAATAATTGTCGATTGAAACTTAAAAAATTGACAAAACCCTAGAAATCATGACTTAAAAACAACGAAAGCCTAATAAAAAATCCCATTTCTTATGAAATGAACTAAATTTCGATTCGATTCTACATCAAAAATTAGAGAAAGTCGAAAATTGGATCATGAGATGGATGTAATTTTTAGATCTAAAACACAACAAAGAGAAAACAAACCTCAAAATTAAATTGGATGGTGAGCGGCGTAACGGCGAGCTTCTTCAATTCCTGACTTCATCGAGGAAGGGCGGTGGTCGGAGGTGGAGAGAGAACGGGATAATTACTTTGGGAGAGAACCATGGCGATGGTGGATTTGGGGAATTGGGGGAATTAGTATTAGGTTTTTCAATTTACATACGAAGAATACAAGGTAGGTTGGTGGTTAACGAGAATGTAGATAGGTGGAGATTATAACGATTAAAACTTAGAGGTTATAAATATTTTGGGTTTCTGTCACGTGTACCCACATGTATTTTTCATTTTCTAAGGTGTACCTATATTTTCGTGTTATTTTTAGAGACATCCACAAGTTTACAAAAATTAATCACTCATAGCCACATTGTTAACTCTCACTTGACATTTCCGTTAAATTTAGTTGCTTCCTCACTCCTCTCCGTCAACACCATAACACCACCCTCAATTACAGCTCCCCACCATCCCCATGCACTCGCACTAAAACCACTTTTTAAAACTAAGAAGCAAAAAACTAATGGCAACCTCATTACTTAAATGGCTTTTTTTTCTTTTTTTCAATCTTTTTTTTTTTTTTTGAGTGAGGAGAGAAAATTAATTGTTGTTGATAGATGAGAAAATTAATTAAATAGATAGAGGGCTTAATTTGTTTTGAAAATCTTAAGTCTTGAATTGCACTTTGAAGGTATTGTATTTTGAAAGTTGGATATGGAGGAAGAAGGGAAACAAGATGATGATGTTGGAAACGAAGGAAGAAGATGAACTAACGGTTTTCTAACGGTGGATTTAACAAGTGCTATAAGTGAATAATTTTTGTAAATTTGTGGGTATCCCTTGGAATTTTAGGCAAAGGTGGGTATATTTTAGAAAATAAAAAAACATGTGGGTACAAGTGAGAAATGTAATGGGCTAATATTCAACAAATTACAAATGCCGATAATTAGGATATATGACACAACAAGTGTAACGGGCTATAATCTATTCTATTACAAATAAACTCATTTGTAACTGTATTTTACTTTGACCGTTACAAATAATATTTAAGTGGTAAAATTGAGCAGTTTTTAGTAATGGTTTATTACAATGCTCGATACAACTAAATGATTTGTAACGCTCTTCTTCAAAGCCCGTTACAAGTAGGGCGTTACAATTAGGATTTTTTCCACTAGTACTTCACCGTATGGTGTACTTCACCATTGCCATTCATCACCGTATGGAGGTCATGCTGGACCTTCTAAGACGATGTTTAAGGTTATCTTTCCTAGGTTCGGAGTCCCTAGAGCTGTCATCAATGACGGGGAAAGCACCTCCATGAGAAAAGGCTAGATAAACTGCTGGAGAAGTACGGTGTTTACCACAAAACAGGATTAGCATATCATCCACAAACCAGTGGTCAGGTGGAAGTTTCAAATCGAGAAATCAAAGCTATCCTAGAGAAAACGGTTGCAAAGTCAAGGAAAGATTGGAGTAGCAAGCTGCATGATGCATTATGGGCATATAGAACGGCCTTCAAGATACCTATCGGTACATCTCCTTATCGGTTAGTGTATGGGAAAGCGTGTCATTTACCGGTTGAGTTAGAATACAAGGCCTACTAGGCAGTAAAGGAGCTCAACATGGATGCCAAGCTTGCAGGTGAGAAGCGGTTACTTCAATTAAATGAGCTAGACGAGTTTCGATTGGGAGCCTATGATAGTGCTAAGATTTATAAGGAGAAGACTAAGAAATGGCACGATAAGCGAATTGTAAGAAAGGAGTTTGTAGCAGGTGATAAGGTCTTGTTATTCAATTCTAGATTGAAGCTTTTTCCAAGAAAGTTGAGGTCTAGGTGGAGCAGTCCTTTCATTGTTACCATGGTGAGCAAGTACGGATTTGTAGAGGTTCAGAACGAGAAAGGAGAGCGATTTAAGGTTAATGGACACCGCTTCAAGCACTACTATGAAGGTGATGTTGTTGGCCTAGTTGAAGAAATCATTCTCCGAGACACACACCCCTATGAGCTATGAGGTAATATGGTTAAGCTAATGACTTTAAACAAGCGCTTTGCGGGAGGCAACCCGTAGTTAGTTTAGTTTTAGTAGCTCTTCGTTTTTATTTTTTTTTTAGTTTAGTAGGGACTCTAGATCATTTCTTAGTTTTGGTTAGAAGAGAGTGAGGTACTAATGATTTTTTTCCAAGTGTTTCGGGTGTGGTTACAGGTACAATTTAGGTGAAAAAGGGAGAAAAATTGCACGGAATGCCACCCACCCGGACCCCTCCGGGCGAATAGCAAGACCCCAGGCGTGTAGCCTTCGGTCCGGGTGCGCAGTAGGTTTTTCATGCCTTAGTTTTTTTCAAAAAAAATTCAGAATGTCATATACCCAGACCCCTTCGGGTAAGCAACCCTGTCCGGGCGCCCAGCCCGCGGCCCGGGCGGACAGCCTTCCACAGTTTTTTTTTCTTTCTTTTTTTTCTTCTTTTTTCCTTTCTCTCCTTCGTCCCATCTTCTTTCTTTCTTCCTTCTTCTTTCTCTCACCTCTCATTTTCTTATCTCCACTTTCTCTCTTTACAAATCCTCCATTATTCTCTACCTTCTCTCTAACTTCTCTCTACTATATCTCCCTCATTACTCACCCAAATTCACTCAAATTTTTACCAAAATTAATATTTTTCCATCCTCTTTTAGATCCCTACCATAAATCTCACTTAAAACCACTTTCATCTCATACCCTTTAATTCCTCATCACCTTCATTACTCTTCAATGGCACCTAAGAGACAACGGGTAGGAGCAAGCTCAAGGAACGAACCACAAGGTTTGGGACGCGATCCTACATACGGGTTAGTAACTTTTGGTTCACAGGAGCAAAAGGTACGATTCGAAAAACATAGATTACGTTATGTTACCCCCACTTTCTTCATAGATCATCAATTATTACAAGCTTTAGGAGTTCATGATAAGACTGAGGAGTTGTTTAGATCTATGGGTATGCACAGTTTTTTTTGGTATGGATGCCCCGACCTATCCCGACATAACCTATGAGTTTATGTCGAGTTTTGAAATTGACCGGCCTAACCCCAAGGCACCTGTTAGAGGTGTCAGTTTTAGAATGTTCAATGTCAATCGTTATGAAACGATCGAGGATTTTGGGGCCATATTTGGTTTTGCCAGTTGGGGGCGTGCTATAACCCCAAAGGGCTTTGATGATGCTGCTTGGTGGTTTTCTCTGACAGGTGTGCATCTGACTAACTAGCAGCATGCCAAGGCTAACCCAATCCACCAGCCCTCTGCTAGGATTACTCACCGTTTTCTTGCAGGGATGATATTTGGTCGGTATGAACAGCACGAGGTTCATACCAGAGAGTTGTGGTGCCTAGGGAGGCACTTAGTTAAAAATTCATTTCCTTACCGTCTTCATCTTCCACATCTATTTGCCCTGCATTTACATACCCAATGTTAGACTTATACAGGTACCGATCGATTTGGCGAACCTACCATTAACAATATTGTTTTTGGTGGTCTTTTAACATTTGTTGGCAAGTACTATAAGGCTAACTTTGAGTATGGTAGGACCCTTGTTGTGGGGTCCCGCTACTTGGATGTTCCCTACCTCAGCTAATGTGATTGGCTAGACTTGAGGGACCGGGGGTGTATCAGATGGTACATAGGACCATCCAATTGAGTTTCTGCTACCCTCCCTAATGCTTCACTGACCAGATTGCTGCCTGATCAGCAATCCTATCTTATGCCTTTGGATGGCCGTGGTGCAGGTTCTTCTACAGGTACCACAGGACATGGCGGGCCGAGCCAGTCCCTGCAGTTCGTGCCCCAGCCACCACCCCAATAGCCCCCACAGCAACCACCTACGGACCCTGTCTCATGACAGGTACAGATGAACCAGCTGCAGAACCAATTCAACAATTTTCAGATCCAACAGCAGCAGTTCATGGATCGGTTTACTACTTTTGAGCAAGACCACCGTCTTGCCATGTACCCGATCTGTGACCGGCGTAGTGCCCTCTACTGGCCCTCACCCTTCATGGTATCACTTTAACCTTGGAGAGGGGACTAGTGGAGCAGGAGGAGGTGGTGGTGATGATGATGATGATGGTGATGACGGTAGTGCCAGTGAGGACACTGACACTTTCCTCTAGTCTGACTAAGAAAAGTCCCTTACTTCCTTCAGCATGAGGACATTGCTGAGTCCGGCTTGGGGGAGGTAATTTTATTGCTTTCTTAGGATAGTTATATGGTTTGTACTACTTGTTAGAAGTAGGAGTTTACATATGACCAAAAAAAATGTACTGCTTTCATAGTTTAGTTTTTTATTTGCTTTTGATAGTTAAATTTAATTGATTGATTGATTGATTGGTTTGATAAAACTTTGTGAATGGTGACTTCCATGTGCCCCGCATTTTATTTAAAAATGTTTTTGATTGATTTGGGCATGTGATGAGTTATTTTTTGGGAATTGCCAACTTGGACTTGAAATTAACTTAGCTTGAAAAAATTTCTAATCTTGTCATTATAGCCGTGTGTAGAGTAGAGGCTTGAACAGTGTTAACGAGAGGATTTGAGTCGCATACATTATTTCTATGCTTATTTATGTTCATGTGTGCTTAGTTCCTGGTGCATCTATGATCCATGTTTTTGCATTTGATTCTAGTAGCTTGGCTTTGATATGTTACATGATGCGAATGATAAAAGGCATTCATTTCTTTTAGGAGCTTTCAGATTTTAGGCATTCCTTCACTAAATTTTCCTTTGGTCCTTATTTTGAGCTTTTACCCTTCATTTGTATTTTTGCCACATTACAACCCTATTTGGCCTTGTTCTAATCATTTGATATATGCCCAAGCTTGGCTTGGGAGAGTTGAGGAGTTGTTTTGTTGTTGTGTTGCATTTGTTGGAGGTTTTGGAGGATTGGAAAATTGTGAAAAGGTTGTTGTTAAAGTTTAATAATAGTTCTCACATTAAGGTTCTGCATACCAATGTCTAGGCTAGTTTAATGAAGAATTAAAATGTTATACATCTTTTATTGGCCTAGTTATGTATGTGTGATGATTTTGTCTTTGACATGTCATTAAGAGTCATGAGCTTAAGTTGAAAAAAAAATCTAAAAAAAAAAAGAAATGAAAAATGAAAAATGAAAAAAAAAGAGTTGAAAAAAAAGAAATTGAAAAGATGTTGAAAAAGAAAAGGCTTGTGATATTTGGAGTAGTTGAAATGTAAAGCTTTATGGTGTGATGTGATTCTATGAGAATTGGTTTGATGTTGGAGATGTTGATTTTGATTTTTGATTGATACATGCGTATAGCCCGCATTTGCCTTTACATTATCCCAAATTCTATCCTACCCATCACCCTAGCCACGTTACAAAGACCTTTTTGATCGGCATGTGCATGTTTTTAGTTCTTGTGCATTGAGTCAATTGCCCAAGCTAGGGAGTATTACCTTCATTTCGAGTCGACATTCATAATAGGATTGAGTGACTACCTTTAAACACTTGCATGAGGTGTGAGATGTGGGTTTGGGTTCTCAAATTTTGCATTTAAACACTTATTGCATTTGCATTCTTATTTGGGATTAAGGGTGAGCTTCATTATTTATGCTCAATTTTATGTGTGGAGTGACACCAAGTGAGCTACTCTAGTCATTGACTTCTATTTCTTACATGGTTGGCTTATTGATTTTGATTTAAGTGGATGGCGGTCAAGGGATTTTGATGGGTTGGTTGAGGAACTTGCATACTCGGAATTGCTTGAGTTAATCGTGTTTTGCAAAGTTAAAGTGGTGAAGTCATTGTTTGCTTAGTTGTTTGCTTGAGGACAAGCAAAGGTTTGGCTTGGGGGAGTTTGATAAGTTGATATTTGATATGTATTTTATCCCCGATCCCGATTGATTTCTAGCTCTAAAACGACTCTTTTGAGTCATTTCTACTAACTTTTGCTATTTCGAGTGTTTGTTGTGTTTTTATTAGATTTTACAGGAATCGATGATTTATCGTTGTTTTCCAAGCCTTTTGAAGCACTTGAGAAGTTAGTGAAGAGTTAAAGTAATTCGGGAAGCTTAACTGAAGATTAGAAGTGCTAAACGAAGAATTAAAGAAGTAATTAAGGAAGAACGAGCAAAAACCAAGAAACGAGCCAAGGCGAAGCCACATGCACGGGTTCGAAGCTATCCGCCCAGGTAAGAGCTGCACGCCCGGACCACTACGGGGGGGGGGGGGGGTGGCTCCGAAGGCAATTTTCGCGTTTTTTCCTTGTATTAGGTTTAGTACTTAATGCTTTGTACTCCTAATTAGTTAATTACGCCTTTTTACTTTTACAAACCATAATTTACTCTAAAATTCTCTCTAAGTGTGAAATTCTTGTTCAATCTTTTAATCAATAATACTCAGGTTTTATTCCAATCTCAATTCTTGTTCTTAATTAATGTTTATTATTAGTTTTAATTTATGCTCTTAGTTTTATTAGTTTTATGTTTAGATTTAAATTCTTGATTATTGTTGGGTTGTTTAGCTTATTCATGTTTAGGGTTTTATTTTTCTTTTATTGATTTAGTTTTTGTTCTTTCAATTATGAGTGAGTAGTTTGTTTTCTAGGACTAGGGGATCCATGGAATTATTGGTGATGTTTTGCTCATATATATTAGTTTAACTATTGATGTACTTGAATTCCTATTGTCAATTGTTATTGCTTTCAATTAAATACTGGCCAGGTTTAGTTGTTAGTTTGATTTTGTTGAAATGGATACCGAGAGGTATGATTACCACAATTAGATCATAAGAACAATAGGCGAAACGAGTCTAAGTGAGCGAGAGCCATTAGAGGAGTTTTAAAGGAGACTAGATTTGAGAGAATTAGTGGACCATAATTCAAGGAAATTGATAATCTAATTAATTATTTGTGTGCAATTCGTTGGTTAATCTGTGGTGAACCGATGTCCTAAGTTTAGTCATTAATCTATTTTCTTAATCAATTTAGCTCTAATTCTAGTTAATTTCTTGATCACAATTGTCACTCGAAGGCTCTTTACACAGTCTAAACTTTTTAGAACTAATAGGTTTAATTGCTTCCCTGTGGATTCGATCCCTACTTCCCTAGCTATATTAGTTAGAGTGGTTACGTTTATTTTCGATAGGTGTGCAACATACATAAAATATAAAATTAATTCCTTAAAAATATGTGAAAATATGGGGTAATACATATATAGAAAAACGGAGTGAATTTCTCTCGTGGTTGCTAACGAACTGTATAGGGACATGGAGAGGCAGAATTCAGAGATAATGAAAGAGGGGTTGTTGGAAGGAATACTTTTTAATTAATCTTAGTATCCAACCAACATTGTTTGAGAAGATCAAGGATAACCAGGATAGAGATGTGAAATTATATAGAATAAAGAAGAAATTGATGTCAGGAAAGGCTATGGACTTCAAAATCCATGAAGATGGAAGTCTAAGGTATAAAGGAAGGTAATGTGCACCGTAGAAATGCGAAAAATTAAAAAGGAAGATTTCGGAGGAGGGTCATAATACACCATACTCAGTTCACCCTGGAGGTGGTACATTGTATAAGGATTTTAAAAAGGTGTATTGGTGGCCTAGAATTAAAAGAAAAGTAGCTGAATTCATGAGCAGGTGTCTTATGTGTCAAAAGGTGAAATTCGAGCATAAAAGGCCGCAAGGAGAAGTTCAACCACCTGAAATTCCATGATGTAAGTTGGATTGCAAATCAATGGATTTTTTATAACCTGCTTACAAAATTCAAAGAATCGGAATGATACAATATGGGTTGTGTTGGATTGGCTCACTAAGTCGGTAGTGTTTATACCGATGAAGGATATTTGGAAAATGGAACAACTTCAAAGGCTTACATAAAGCATGTTGTGAGACTACATGGAGTTCCAAAGGATATCATATTAGCCAGGAATTCTAGGTTTCTTTCGAAATTATGGAAAACTGTCTAGGAGAACATTGGTACTACGTTGAAGATGAGTACGACTTTCCATCCAGCAACCGATGGACAAATAGAGAGGATGATACAGACATTAGAGGACATGCTGAGAGCGTGTGTAATGGATTTCCAAGGGAATTGGGAGGATTTCTTGGATTTGATCGAATTCTCATACAAAAATAGCTACCATGCAAGCATTGGCATGACACCTATTGAGGCACTCTATGGAAGGAAATGCAGAAGTCCCTTATGTTTGAGCGACATAATTGAGATAGTAATTCGTGGACCTCAATGGATTGAGTAGACTACCGATAAGGTGAGAGTGATAAAGCAAAGATTCAAGCTGCACAAGATAGGCAGAATCCTATGTTGACTAAAAACGTCAAGAAGTGATGTTTGAAGTTGGCGACCAGGTGTTCCTAAAAGTATCATCAATGAAAGGTGTGATGAGGTTGATAAAAAGGGAATATTAAGCCCGAAATACATTAGACATTATGAGATTTTGCAAAGGATTAGAAAGGTCACACAAAAATTAGCTTTATTGATGGAATTAAGCAAATTTCATAACATTTTTCATGTGTCTCAATTGAGAAAGTATGTGCCGGATAAGTCACATGTGTTGCAACCTGAGACGATGAATTAGACCAAAGCTTGACTTATGAAAAGAAGCCAATCAAAATACTTGATAGTAAAGTTCATGATACTCGTAGAAAAGGTGTCAAAATATAAAAAGTGTTGTGGTCTAACCAAGAAGCCGAGGAAGCAACGTGGGAAGAAGAGGATATGATGAGGAAGAAGTATCTAGAGTTATTTCAGGTTAGTAGAGTTACGGGAACGTAACTCGATTCTGAAGGTGGGTAGAGTGCGCTAGAATTTCGCGCGTTTTTCCCTTAAATTTTGCGAGTTTTAACATCTTTTAGCAAATTTTATGTTTATTCTGTAAAGTTGTGTAGGAAATGTGTATGTAAGTGTCTAAAGTCTACAACAACTAAGGATAAAAATAAAGAGTTTTCAATAGAAATACAATCTCTATTCAAGTTCCATACAATAACTTACAAAAAGTTTCGGGATGAAACTTCTTTTACGGGGTAGACATACCCCATATTTTCACGTTTTTAGGAATTCAATCTCATAATTATATGAGTATTTTTAGTATTTTTATTGAAAAAATTATGTTAAATCAATAAATTAAAGAAAGAAAAATTAATTAATTGTGACTAAAAATAATTATTTATTATGTTTTATAATGTTTATAATTTTTTTTATACTGCTTATAATTTTGTAAAATATTTTACAATGTTTTAAAATTTAGAATTTTTAAAGTTTCCTTAATTGTTTTTAAACGAGGGCACAAAAGTAATTTCAAACATTAAGGGTAATTTTGTAATTTCACCAAAACCAAATTTTGGCCTATAAATACTCCATTAAACCAGAAATTTCTAAACTCATATTAGGATTTGTGCATAAGGATTTAAAAACAAAAAAAAAAGAGAGAGGAAAAAAAAGCGGAAGTTTGAAACCCTAGGGGTCCGAAACCCCCAAGCTCAAACAACCACCCTTTGGGACCACCACTTGCTGGAACCACCACCTGCTGGCTGCCTCCTCGCCAGAGACCACTCATCGTTAGCCAACTACTCCCCGCCGACCACCTTCTCCTCCACCCTCTTTAGTATTTTCGAATTCACTATAAAAAATTTTCTCTTCTTCAATTCTTGTTTATTCTTGTTTAAATCATGTTTTATGATTATATTTAATCATGTTTTATAGTTTTAATCATGTTTTGAAGTTTATGATTATGTTTTGAAATTGAAATTAATATAATATTTATAAGTTGTTCATAAAATTATTAAATAGGGTTTATAAAATTCATGTGAATTATTGTTAGTTTTTTATGATTTTAATACTCTAAACTTTGATATTTTGATCATAAATTTTTATAGTATTAGTTTATGATGATTTTATGAAGTTTAGAATGATTTTAAAGGTTTTAAAGTAATTTATAATTGCTGTCAAATTTTTAAAAGTATGAATATTAGAAGTAGAAAATATTATTAACATGTTTTTAAGTATGGAAAATTATTTTAATTCATGGATTATAAGTGTGATGATAGTATAAGGTTCTAAAAATAATTTTTTGGTTGTTGATTAACATGGCTTCGCTGATTAACAGGTTTGTGTACTTAGCTTTGCTGATTGTTTGTGTTTTGTGTGCATGGCTTTGTCTTTGACTTGGCCCTACGACGACCCATTTCAATGGCGAGTAGTTGTCTAGAATAAAGAGAAAACTACAGGTACAGGTGGACATAGTCAATCATGCTGGGATTGAGTGATCAACGCTTGCATTGTTATCTTTGTTGCTTGTGTGGACATGTTATTTACATTTATTGTTGACTTTTAGATTTTTCGAATTTTATATGTTTATTTGGTTTTGAAGGGTCGTTAATGCTGTTCCAAGTTCTAATAAAGTGTTATTTGAATTTGGTTTGAATGTTCTTTTGAGTTTTATTTTTGTTTTGAAAGAAAAGACTTCTGCTATAGTACTTTGATAAAAGCCTTAGCCGTGGCGGTGATACTTTTGTTTTTCCTAGTTAAGTGGAAAGTATTTTTACTATTATTTTATCTACCGTATTAATATTATATTTTCGGAAATAGCGAGGAGAAAGTTAGGAAATTCCAGGGTGTTACAAGCATTGTCCCACATCACATACCTTCCAATACGGTTAAGCTGAAGACACTTGAAGAATTCGTTATCACAATTTACCCTATATGCTTAAGCTGAAGACATCTAAAGAAATAATTATCACACTTTTCCCTATAGGGTTAAGCTAAAGACACTTGAAGGGAGCTCTTTGAAGATCAAGGCAAATTTAACGAGAGTCAACACAGACGCACTAGCATGCTTTTTCTATACGATCATGGCACATCTAAAGGAAACTGCAGACATTATCCACTCCAAGGGAACAAGGTGCTTCCTACGAAGATGACACACAGGCACTTGCGGAAATAACGTTTGTTTTGCAGGTACTTGATACATTTGCTTTCATCTTACGGGACTATCCGTCTCTATAGACTAAGCTAAAGTGGGGCCTTCTGTAGACACCTACATTTGTCCCTTCCCTAGGCCGATGACAAACATATACCACATCGCTAACTTGTCCAGTTTTTTATTTTTTCTTTTCTTTTTTTTTTTTTTATTTTTCTAGTTTTTTTACTATATTTTCTACATTTTTTTAATAAAAATGCTCACGATTTTCTAAAATGCTCAAAAACACATTTTTCACAAAACGAGCGTAAAACATAGCCATGAAGAAGGTAAACCTTTGAGCCCATGTCATGGGCCCAAGGCAAACCTTCTCCTTTGTCAAGCCCAACAAGAGGCATGTAAAAGAGGAAACTTCCTCCTTCCTTCCTCTTTAAGGCATGAGGTAAGGGATGATGTAAGCGAGGAAAGAACGGGTTGACTTCAGCTTGCATGCCCTCTAAGTACAGCAAATGTTCAGCGAAATTTCAGAAAAGAAAGTACGCGATCATCCCCCCCCCCCCCCCCGGCCACAAACTGCCGCCTCTTTTCCTCAAGATTTTCCCTACAAATACCCCCTTCCCTTCCCTTCCCTTCCCTAATTTGACCAACTTAGCAAGTAATGAAGATTGGCAGCTTAGAATCTCAGCCTTACGAAAGTGACATGACTAATTTAGAGAGAATTTAGCATTCATCATCATTCTCCCACAAAATCTTTCATTTTTCTTTTAAGATTCAACTTTTTCTTTAATTCTCCATCTTCTTCATCTTGAAAAACACAAAAATATTTTTCATCTTTTTTTATTATCCAAGTTATATAATTAATTTTATTATCAAATATCACCATCATAATATTCAAATTACGCATTCGAGAAACATTTGGGTTTTTGATTTTTGAAGGCAATCTTGAGACTATTTTGACAGTAGCACGCAAGGTATCTAATATGAGGCTGCAATAATCAACTCATTCTCCCTCTCTCTCTCTCTCTTCAAGTTCATCTTCAAGATTATTATTCATCTCCATCAATTTATCTCTTCTAATTATTCTTCTTGTTGGCTCCATCAAAGTTAGCTTTCTAAACCCCCTATATCACCTTTAATTTATTTAATCCATGAAATATGACTAAATAAATACTTTTAGATGTAATAAAATACGGAAAATTGAAAGAATCATAACTAGGCCTTTAAAGCTTTCATAAGCATGATTACATAATAATGTACTTAGTTTTATTTTCTTGAGCATGATTACATTTTTTTAAAGCTTTATAAGCATGATCACATGATTTTAACGTTTCTTGTGCAAAGCATGATGACATGACCTTATTATGCTTTTAAGCTTTTCCAGCATGTTTTATCGCTTTCCATATTTATGTAACTGCGTTTGTATGTAAGCCATGATGACGGCTTTACACGTAGATTTAGGATAATAAAAGACCGGTTTTGTGAAGTCACATAAAGTCACATGAATCGTAAATATTCGAATCTTGAATAGAAATCAACATGACTTAAACAAAGTGATCACCAAACCTAGCAAGTAGGTGTGCATTAACAAGCTTGCATAGTAAGCACTCAAGTGGTGCACCCTTTAGGTTAATCCTATTGTAATGCTGCTGTGGACCCGAGGCTTTGATGGCCCACATGCCCATTTTACGGATAGTGATTGTCTTTAGTTTGTTTGCATAGTGTGAGTATGCTTGGCTTAGGGAGTGAGCTTAGAAACACAGAACCCAAGTGAAGTAGTAGTAGTAGTAGTAGTAGTAGTAGTAGTAGTAGTAGTAGTAGTAGTAGTAGTAGTAGTAGTAGTAGTAGTAGTAGTAGTAGTAGTAGTGGTGGTGGTAGTGGTAGTGGTAGTGGTAGAAACACGGAACCCAAGTGATGTAGTAGTAGTAGTAGTGGTAGTGGTAGTGGTAGTGGTAGTGGTAGTGGTAGTGGTGGTGGTGGTGGTAGTGGTAGTGGTGGTGGTGGTGGTGGTGGTGGTGGTGGTGGTGGTAGTGGTGGTCGTGGTGGTTGTGGTGGTCGAAGTGGTGGTGGTGGAAGTGGTGCACCCTTTAGGGTAATCTTATTGTAATGCTGTTGTGGACCCGGGGCTTTGATGGCCCACATGCCCTTTTTACGGACAGTGATTGTCTTTAGGTTGTTTGCATAGTGTGAGTATGCTTAGCTCAGGGAGTGAGCCTAGAAACATAGAACCCAAGTGAAGTAGTAGTAGTAGTAGTAGTAGCAGTAGCAGCAGCAGCAGTAGCAGCAGCAGCAGCAGCAGCAGCAGCAGCAGCAGTAGTAGTAGTAGTAGTAGTAGTAGTAGCAATAGCAGTAGCAGTAGTAGTAGCAGCAGGAGCGGGAGCAGCAGTAGTAGTAGTAGTAGTGGTGGTGGTAGTAGTAGTGGTGGTCGTAGTAGTGGTGGTAGTGGTAGTGGTAGTGGTAGTAGTAGTGGTAGTAGTAGTAGTGGTAGTAGTGGTAGTAGTAGTCCTGCAGCAGCAGTAGTAGTAGCA
The DNA here is from genome assembly GCA_016808085.1 of Suaeda aralocaspica. Lineage (NCBI taxonomy): Eukaryota > Viridiplantae > Streptophyta > Magnoliopsida > Caryophyllales > Amaranthaceae > Suaeda > Suaeda aralocaspica. The sequence goes on from PYUH01000223.1 coordinate 1,167,961, forward strand.
GTAGGAGCAGTAGTAGTAGTAGTGGTAGTGGTAGTAGTAGTAGTGGTAGTGGTAGTGGTAGTGATAGTGGTAGTAGTAGCCGTGGTAGTGGTAGTGGTAGTAGTGGTAGTCGTAGTAGTGGTTGTTGTGCACTACAAGAAAATCCATTTATTGCAACGACTTTTTGCAACGACAAAAAATGGTCGTTGCAATACATCAGTTTTAGCAACCATAAGCTAAAGTCGTTGCAAATGTTGTTGCAAAAAATAAAAAATTTCATTTCCCTCCAATAATAAAAAAAAACGCGGGGTTAACAAAATTTTGGTCGGCTAATGGCAACAAAAGAAGTCGTTGCTAAAGCATTTCACTAGAGTACAACAACACTAAATATTGTTCCTAAAGATGAGCAGTACTTTTAGCAACAATGAATGTCATTGCAAAAAAGAAGTGTACAGTATAGCAACGACTTGTCGTTGCAAAACATATGTTGTACTAATACATCAAATTTCTTATATGTATACCTAAAAGTAATATCTCACCATCATCCTAACTTATCTTCTCAAACAATCAAAACCCACTCCCCATATTTATCCCCTTTTTTCCTCCACCCCACCTACATACAGCAATAGGCCTCCACTCCACCATCACCCTCACGGTAGCTTCCCACCGAAGACCGCCCTTACTCCACCGAAGACCACCATCACTCTTATTTCATCTCATTTCGCACATTAGCCCCGCACCCTCACCTCTTCGCGGTTTCGCCCGCCGCCCTACCTTCACCCCACCTTCAACCACGACCTTCGCCCAGCGCAGCACCGAAGACCACTAGGCCAATTCGCACAGCAACTAGTTCACCGAAGACCACCATCGCCCTCAACTCCTTCAATTCGCCCAAAAGCCTCGCCCTAGTTCATCTCACAATAGCTTTACAAGTTTGTTAATGGTGAGTATACACCAATACAAATTACAACTCAAATCACTACAATAGACGGTGGTTAATTGCAATTCTTTATTCTTTTACATTAATTGCAATAGACGGTGGTGAGTACTCAACTCAAATTACGGTGGTTCCTCTAGTTTCAAATTTTTACATTAAATTGTAATTTTTTTTGGGTACAAGAAGGTTAATTGTAGAAAACTTCAGATTTGAGTACACACCAATACAAATTATTGGGTTGTAAGTAATTTCACTATTTTTTTTTTGGTATTTTTTGAGTTTTTTTGGTGAATGATTTCTTTCTAATTTTGACTTTATTCTTTTCATTTGTTTTAATTTTGCTATTTTGGGTTGTTCAGTGATTTTAATTTTGTGTTATTTTGGGGTTTAAAGTTTGCATTTTTGTTGATTTTTTCAAGATTTTATAGCATTGCATTAATTTAATATTGTTTATGTTTAAGAAATTGTTAAGTGTTTTTAGTTTTTTTGGTTGGGTTTTAATTTGCATTTTATGGGTATTTTTAATCTGTATAAGATAATTCATCAAACTTTGGAAGTTTTTTGGAATAATTTTGTCTGGTTCATGATACATTCCAATTAGGTGGAACTAGTAATTAATGTCTTGCTTTGCTATTTTAGAACTTGAGTAGTGTAAGTAAGAGGAGAAGTAGGAGAGTAAAATTTATTCAGAAATTGTGAGAACTTGGAGATTGTTACCATTGAAGTTGAGAATGTTGTATCTTGACAGTAATTATCTTCCTCTTCGTTTATCTTGTTATCTCTTGCTTTTCATTCTTTGACCCTACTATATGTCAATGGATTTTGAAGTCATTGGCAATGTTATATACTTAAGTGCACTGGTGTTAAGCTGTGCTGCTTTTGAAGTCAATGGATTTTGAAGTCATTTGCCAGTATATGTTTTTCAATGAAACCTCCATATATATGTTTTGAGCTACTGCTTTGTTCATTATGGGTTGTTAAAAGCAACAACAATGCTTTTTAAATGAGTTTTGTGTTTTGGACATTTATTTTTTTCTTCTCCCAAATGTGATGCGTATGCTCTTATTTTGTCACATTAGGAGATGGCTATAGATAAGGCATGGATGAAAGTAAAGAATCGTTCCTCTTGTGACTATGTGAAGGGTGTTGACAACTTTTTAAACTTTGCTCTTTCAAATGTTAGCCAAGAAGATAAGGACACTATCATTATTAGGTGTCCTTGTAACAATTGTCGAAACATAATATTCAAAAGAATGAGAATTTAAATGAGTGTCCCACTTGTGGTTTATCGAGATGGAAAAATGATGAGAAAGGGTCCTTAAAGGGAACTAAAGTGCCTCATAAGGTTTTGCGATACTTTCCTTGCAAGCCAAGATTGCAAAGGTTGTACATGTCTAGAAAGAACAAATTGTGGATGATGACATAATGAGGCATCCTCGTGACTCATATGCTTAGAAATCATTTGATGACGAGTATGGTGAATTCGCAAAGGAAGCATGTAATTTAAGGCTTGGACTAGCATGTGATGGGTTCCAACCTTTTAATAATTCACAACACAGTATATGGCCGGTTGTTCTTGTTCCCTATAATTTACCACCATGGGTTTGCATGAAACCTCATTCCTTTTTTTTTGGCTTTGCTCATACCAGGACCCAGTAGTCCAAGGAGGAATATAGATGTGTATCTCAGACCATTAATTGATGTATTGAAGGATCTTTGGGACAATGGGATTGAAACTTATGATGCCTATTTGAAGGAAAATTTCAGATTGCGTGCATCTCTTTTGTGGACTATCAATGACTTTCCAGCATATGGAGATTTGCCGGGATGGACAACTAAAGGTGGTTTTGCTTGCCCCTATTGTAATAAAGATACGAAACGCACGTCACTCAAGCACAAAGGTGGTTATATGCGACATCGTCGTTGGCTGCCACTTGATCATAAGTGGAGAAAAGATGCATCTTCTTTTGATAATAAGCATGAGAAAGTTCATGCACCACAACCACTTACTGGGGCATTTTACTAGATTTACACAAGCGAAATTCGGAAAGAGTGAATCAAAGAAAAGAAAAAGGGAGGGTGAGAATTGTTTGTATGGTTGGAACAAAAAAAAGCATTTTCTTTGATTTGCCTTATTAGAGCAAATTAAAAATCCGTCACAATTTGGATGTTATGCACATTGAAAACAATGTCTCCGATAATATTTTAGGAGCCTTGATGAATACTAAAAATAAGACTAAGGATACTATAAAGGTTCGCATGGATTTAATGAAAATGCGAGTGAGGAGCGAGTTGCATCCAATTGTCGATGGAGATAAACTTCGCGTGCCAGTTGCATGCTACTCTTTGAGCGCAACAGCGAAGGCTGCCATATGAGACATGCTTGCTAAATTGAAATCTCCAAATGGATATTTATCAAACATTTCTCGTTGTGTCAAAGATAATGGGAAAAGAATTTCATGTATGAAGAGCCATGACCATCACGTGTTTATTGAACAATTGCTTCCCCTTGCAATACGAAGCTTCCTGCAAAAACATGTGTATGAGCCTTTAGTTGAGTTAAGTTTCTTCTTTAGAGACTTGTGCTCTAGAAACTTAACTATTAGGTAACTTGAAAAGCTAGAGAAAAAAATTCCTTACACATTGTGCAAGCTAGAGATGGTTTTTCCTCCTGCTTTTTTCGATGTCATGGTGCATTTGGTCATTCACTTAGCTGTCGAAGCAAAGATTGCCGGACCTGTTAGATATCGGTGGATGTATCCAGTTGAGAGGTAGGCTTCTTTACTTGTATTAAGAATTTTGTTTAAAGGTTACAATATCAATTTATTAATCCAAGTATGACGATTTGAATTCAATAATTTTAATAGGTATATTCGAACTCTGAAAGCCTATATCCGTAATAGAGCACATCCAGAAGGTTGTATTGCCGAGGGTTATCTAGCGGATGAGTGCTTAACATTTTGCTCTAGATACATGAAAGACATTGATACCAAGTTTATTCATTCAAGAAGGAATGAGGAAAATGAAGTCACNAATGAAGTCATCAATGAGGATGCCTTACAATCTAACCTTGAAATATTTAGACCACTTGGACGTTCTATTGGAAATGGTGTGCCAATGCATCTTGATTTCAAGGAGTGTAGTGAAATCCATTCATACATTCTTCAAAATTGTGATGTACTAATCGAATTCACTAAGCAAGTGTTTTAATATTACAACTTTACCACTTTTTAAATTTATGAATTTGTGAAACATTATTAAGTATTCTTATTCTCTAAAAACCAATAGGGAGCACAAGTTAGAGCTACAAAGAGAATGCCCAACAAATGTTGACAAGAGGCACAAAGCACAATTTCCGAAATGGATACTTTCGTATGTAAGTTTCAATTTAAGGTCACTATGCTTTTAATAGAAATTTCAAATACTATTTTCGCTAATATAGTAAATAAATTCGTTTCATAGGTGTGAAAGTTGCACAGTGATGGATTAGTTGATGAAGATTTGTATAACTTGGTTTGCGGTCCCTCGAGAGTTGTGAGGCGTTACAGTGGATACATTGTTAATGGTTATAGATTTCACACTCGTGACCGTTCAGAATGTAGGAAAACTCAGAATTGTGGAGTGATGGTTCGAGGTGATGACACAACTGACAAGGAATACTATGGTGTCTTAGGTGACATATATGAGTTGCAATATCCAGGAAGAAATTGTGTTTTTATCTTCAAGTGCAATTAGTTTGATGTAGGACACATGGGTAGAGGTTATAAGGTAGATGAAAATGGACTGACTAGTGTAAATAAGATGAGAACATTGAATAATGATGAAGTATTTGTTCTTGAATCACAAGTAGAACAGGTATTTTATATCCAAGTTCCGAAAGACGTGGATTGGGAATTTGTGGTAAAGGCGCAACCGAGAGATTTTTATGATATGCCAAGTGATGAGGTTGACAAAGATGAAATTGATGTAGAGGATGCATATCAACAAGTTGTGGTTGAAGTGGATTCTGAGGAAGATGTCTCCTCCTTATTTCATAATTTTTGGGTGGAGTCATTAGCTACTAATGCTTTTGTGGTGGAGCAGGAAGCTAAGGTTGTTCAAATGGTAAGAAATTGGATTGAGGAAATTGATCAAAAAGAGGATGACTTCATTAATGATGGGGAAATCGAAGTGTATGAGGAGTCATCTGAGGAAGAAGAGGAATTTGATTCTGACACTTGAAGTGCGATGATATCTTTTTTATGTTTTTATTTGAATTGTTCAATGTTTATTAACATTTTTTCAATAGACCTTATTTTGTAAGACTCTGTCGTTGAAACTTGTAGTTGTATTTGTTGCTTCTTAATTATGATATTTGGTTGCTTTATATTTGGTGATATTTGATGTTTATTAATTATGCTGTTGCTCTATTTCCTTCTTTGATTTGAATTATCCTGGTTTGTCTAAATTTGGTTTTTAATAAATTAGTTATTGTAATTTTGTAAGTCATTTTTTTTAAAAAGACTACATAAGACGTGTTAAAGGGAAATGCTTACAGTTTTATTTTATCAAATAGGGTGTGTAAATTATTTTAGTTTCTTATTCGTAAACCAAAGATGGTTGGAAGAGGCGTTGGAAAAATTGTGGGTAATCGGATTATTGCTCCTTGAAGACTACAAAGTTTGAGTCAAGAAACTTGGAATAACAAGTTTGTTACACAACAGGGTGAGTTCAAATGAGATATGAAGTTAATAACGTATTTTCTAATTGCATGTCCTTATTAGTCAATTTTGTTTGGTGTGTTATTATAGGAACCAAGAAAAAATCCAATGAGGAAGGACATGCACAAGCACAAGGACGTCAATTGACCAAAGATGTTGTTGATGCAGTTGTTAATAGTAAGGACACATCTGGTAGTTTGTTTGTTTGACATCTTTTTTTATAAAATAAAAGTTTTAATTTACTTGTTTTTTATATTATAGATTTGAATAGACAACGTGCATTATGTACAATTGAACAAAATCAGTCTCCTACATTAAATGATCAAAACAACGATGTGCATGACACAAATGGTTCACTCCAACACGAAGATCTTGAAATGAATGATTGTGAATCCGGAGGTGTAGTCACAGGAAGAACTGAATGTACGTATGATATCCTATATATTACTTTTTATTTTTCTGTTCTAAAGTGTGGTTCATAAGTTACTCTTTACTATATTTGTAGATGCACTTGGTAAGAGAAAACGGATGAGTAACCTAGCTGGTAGGATTGCTAAAGCAATTGAAGTGAATGAAGATGGTAACCCTACACCTCGACAGGTGCGAAACAATGACAACACTAAAGAGGCTAATCAGGAAAACAATGAAGGCTTAAATGAAGGTAACCGGTTGTTCCATTCTTCCTTTTTGCAAAATTAATTAGTATGCATATTTGCAAGACTCTTATCTCCCTCCATTGCTTTATTTTGAAGCAACAAGTCACACTAGAGGAATAGGTAATCGAGGTAAGTACAAGAGCTATGTGGTTGATATGAAAATTAAAGGGAAACGATCAAAACTAACAGTTTACATACCAGAAGAAATTGATCGAGCAATTGGGGAAAATGCACGACATTTGGTTAATGAGTGTGGTTGCATAGTGAGGACAAGAGCTCCATTGAATGTAAGCAATTGGAAAGAAGCTTTTTCTGTTGCGGTGATAGTATGTGGAAGGATATCCAGTAATAGTAGGATAAGTTGTAAGTTTAATACGGTCTGATCTCATGTGCATAAAATTATTACGACGACATTAAATATTCATCATTTTCCATAATTATGTTGGCTAGGATAAGTTTCAAATTGCTGAGTCAAGTCAATACTTGAAGATGTATGCCTTTGTTGTCGATACCATGCAATGCCTATATAGGTTATGAAAGTGTCGACTACATTACTACTACAAAAGTCCAAAATGTGGGAAAACGGACCAAGAACGTGAGAAAAATCCCCCTCCTGATCTTCCTTTGGAGCAATGGAAATATTGCATAAAACAGTTTGCATCAAAAGATTTTAAGGTAGTTGAATATACATATTACTTATACTCCTAGTCATTTTTTTTGGTGCAAATTTAAGTGTTAAGTCTGGACTATTGACAGCAGCATAGCTGCTAACTTGTCAACAAAACCTGCACTATCACACTTCTAATCCTGCAGCCTGCACTATCACACTATCACACTTCTTCAAAACTACACAACCTGCACTATTACACATCTTCAAAACTATCACACTTCTTGCAGGAGTTTCTTGCAGCCTGCACTATCACACATCTTCAGCCTGGACTAGCACAAACAGGAGTTTCCCGCAGCCTGCACTATCACACTTCTTCAAAACTACACAGCCACATCCAAAAATTGCACTGCAGTAAACAAAGTGCTGCATAAACTAACCACCAGCAGCACGGCCACAAAATCCAGCAAGAATCCAACTACAGAACAAACCTAAACAGCTGAACAAACCCCCATAGCTTCCAATTCCTTGCTCCCCAAATGCTATAAATCAAAGCTGATATCACACAAGCCAAAATCTGCTGCTGCACTGTTCCCTAACCAGTTCTGCACCACAGGAACCAGGCACTCATGATGCTCTGCCGATCATACTGCTGAATCCACAACTATCCACAAACCTGTTCATAACATTGCTTACTGTAGCTGCATCTGAAAAGCAGGTGCTCAATAGTTTCTCCTAGTCATTTGATTGATTCTTTGTTGGCAAATTTTTTTTAGTTTTGTTATGTAGATTGTAAGTTAAAGGAACTCTAAAAACAGGAAGTCCGACAAAAGAGTTATCCATACCACCGGAAATTTGGCTTTTGCTGAAGTTGAGGATGAATTGGTATGCTAAGTACTTAGTCATTTTCATGAGTTAAGAATAAAATTTATGTTATACAAAATCATAGTACGCGGCTAATATTTTTTGACATGCTAGACCAAGGAAAACAACAATGTCAAGCCATCTGCAGATGTGATATGGCTAATTGAGCACACACGTAAAAATGAGAAAGGTGACTTTGAATGGGCAGATGCAACACAATCCAAAACAATTCATTTATGTTTTTAAAGTCATAATTTTACTAAAATATGTGTGAATATTTTAGTTTTAGCCACCTCTAATGTCTTTTTAATCACTTCTTTGTTGAAATTTTTTGTTTAGGATAAACTAAAACATGTAGCTGCTGAGGTTGGTGATACAATGACTCAAGATGAAATTTTGGTTCAAGTTTTAGAACCAAAAGGTACTGTTGAAAGAGGTTATCTTAAAGGACAACAACAACTAGAGCAAAGAAAACTTGTGGAAGAACAACAAGGGAAAATATAAGAGCAAGAAGAAAGGATAAAGGAGCTACAAGAAAGCCAAAAGAGACAACAACAAGAATTTGAGGAACATAGAAAGCAGCAAGCAGCTGAGATGGAAGCTCTCAAACAAGACTTACTTCGCCAGATTGCAAACAGAGGTGTTTAGTGACTACTTTGCCTTTTTGGTGGCCTTTGTGCAAGGTAATACTATTTACACTAAGCAATCTAAATATTTGTACATATTATATTGTGATGAACCTCCTGCATATGAGACTCGTAATAATTATGAGATTAATGCCTTTGTTACTTCCCTTCTTCTCATGTGAGTTTCTAGTGTTATTATACAGCTTGTGGTTTTGTCAATGGTGAAAGAATTATATTTAGGATTGTGGATTACACATGAATGATAGTGGATAATCTATATTTCGGGTTATGGAGATGTAATTTGGAGTTGATAGTGTATTACACATGAATGATTGTGGTTTTCTTTGTGGTTGAAAATTAATGTGATAAGGCTTGGTGATGGGATTTGCATGAATATAGAACATAATGATTGTGGATTAAAAGTTTTTAGGTTTTGGAGATGTCATATGGAGATGTCATATGGAGTTCAAAATACAAAGAAGACTCTGCCGAAATCACTACTAGATAAACGAGTATTTGCAACCACCTTTTGCAACAGTTAACCTTTTTGCAATGACTTAAACCATAGCAATAGAGTAGAAAAGGCAACGGTTCAGCAAAAGCTGTTGCAATAGAATAGAAAATGCAACAGTTTTGAGCTATTGCATCGGCTTTAGCAACAGTTTTACCATAACCGTTGCAAAAGGTTTAATTTGATAAAATAAAAAAAAAAACTAACCGTTGCAAAAGATGTTCACTTCATTTCTACAACATATCCTTTTATTTTCTTGCCTTCCTTTCCTTCACCTAAACCCCAAATACAGAATTCATTTCCCTTCTTCCCTTCTTCCCTTCTTTCTCTCTCATCTTTCTACTGTATTTTGGTACTCTCAAAAATAATAATCCTAAAGCCCCAAACACACTATCTAACATACTACCATCTTCACTTTGGCGAAGATTCCGTCAATGGAACTCGTCAAAAATAACATTCATAAGATTAAAAGGCGGTGGTTATGGTAATTCGGTGAGTTTTATTGCTTAATTTTAGGTTTCGATTCAAGTTTTCATTTTTAAATAGCTACACAAATTAACATTTGATTTTATTAGTGTATCAAATTGGTTGGATACTTGATGGAAATTAGGATTTGTTGCTGTTCATTCACTGAGTTTATTCGAACATGGAGTCACAAATGTAGAGCGAAAAGAGGAGCGGAAAAGAAAGAAAATGTAGATTCGAAATTGTGGGAGCAAACATGGATGCAAAATTCCAGAAGGAAAATACTCAAGGTATAATTTATTTTGTTTTCAGTTTCTTCTTTATTGCAATTCGAATGTTCTAGGGTTCCATTATTGATAAATTTTGATCATGCAACTAGCCTCTTCAAAGATTCAGTTTTGTTTCAAGTTATGTAATTTCGATTATGAATTCTGATTTCTTTCATTTCAATGATTCTGAATTTTATACGAAATCTAAAATGTTTCTTTTTATGTTTCTGAAATTTACACAAATGCAATTGTGTAAGTTTATCAAGAATACAGATTTTGAACAGTTAGAAATCCTGTTTTGAAAGATTATGTGTTTCAATTATTTTAGAAATTAATATAGTTTATTAGGAAATATTCTAATGATTAGAGCCACTCTATCAAAGCTATACATAATCAACTTGGAAACTCACTTGATGAATTGAAAATTACTGAACTTGATGTAACTATCTGGTGTTATCTCGTTCTCCTCTCGTCTTTGAGTGGATTTTCATTTTGATTTCTACTTTCCATGGAAGTCTGGTATCTACAAATAATATCAGGATACGTCTTTTGTGCTTTGCAAATACTATTACTTATTGCTTTAACATTATGAGCAAATCTACTACTTGAAAGCACAAGGTTGGTCTCCTACATCTGATACTACAACTCTGTGTGTGGTTATATCCTCTATTTGGTTTCCATAGCACTAAATTTGTTTTGTAGGGGTTTTGCAGGATGCCAGTGTTGCACTTGTTTCAGATCATGGATCGCCAAAAACGGTTGCTGCACCTTCATCGGATTAACCTGAAAATGTCAAGCAGCCTAGTGCAAATAATATAGGAACTGCATTTGAAGGCCTGTGTCTTCTTCAATATTGAATTGATCATCCTTAACATCTGCTGCTCAAAATCGTAGATAAGTTTCATTCAGTTTTTGATGTTGTTCTCGTTCTTTACTAAGATAAATGAAAACTGTTACCTAAAACTAATTTTAAATAACGGGCTAAATTTAGCTCGTTACCTAAACTAATTTTAATTGAATTTTATTTAATTATTTTTGTATTCAATGATTTTTGTTTGAGTTGATGTTAACTAATGGTAGTAATTTGTAGTCTACAATTAGGTTTTTCACCATCAGATCTTCCATTTGATTATTTTTTTAGATCCATTTGATTATTTTGAATAATATATGTTCAATCTCAAATTTCGTTCGATCTTCGATTGAGTGATGTTTCTATTTTTTTATCAAACTAATTTCACTTGGTTTTGTTTGTAATATTACAGATAACCAAAGTCTTGCAGGCTCTACTACTATATGTATAATGGTACCAATGGTGAAATTCCATAGAATGCCAATGAACGTAATTTCCTTCGTTTTATCACTAGATGCACTTATTGACTTTGTTTGTAAATGAGCTACTATTCGACTAATTGAGTAGCTAAGAGTATTTGCTATTTGTTTTATTAATTTAACTTTAGATGGTGGTAAAATCTATAAGTTGACCTTGTTTTGCTTTTTTGGTTAAAGAGCTCATTGATGTCAAATTCATATGATTTTAGTGGCTATGATTTTGTCATTTTCATGGAGTTTGATCAATATTCTCATCTGCTTGAATTATTTCACACTATAATTCTTGTAAGTTTCTTTGATTGTTGATATACTAGGATTTTCTAAGTCTCACTAATTCACTTTGATTTAGGATACTATTATTATTTATTATATATGTGGTGTCAATAATTAGCCGCAAGCTGCTTGATTTCGATATGTAGATGTATCCTTGCTTAAGATTTGATGCTTTGATGAATANGTTTGATACTTTGATGAATGTTTTCCGCTTTTAGATTACATTCATAAATTTGAATGTACATGAATAGTGTTGAATCTTGAATAGAAGTCAATAGAGAGACTAAATACGGAAAATTGAATTGTAAAATCAACAGCTCACTATAGAAAAGTTGAAGTCTAACTTTGATTTGTTGTCTCTGTGTACTATCAGGTTGATGATTACATAGACGATTATAAGGATATCAACAAACAGCAACAAAGAGCTTGATCACACATTAATAAAGTATGTTTGCACTCTAATATTCTTGTATTTAGTGATTCTAATTCATAGCTTAGAATACAAAGGGTTAAAACTTGAAAGGGGAGGGACAAAAAAGGGGAAGTTACACTAAATCACGTGCAGCTTAATTATTGTTTGTTGTTTACACTGTAACCAAATCAATCAACCAATTACATCAACATCAAAGTTTTAATGAATACTTGATTAAGGTCTTATGATTTAGGTATGCGTCATTATTGTTTATAATGATATTTTCATTTGAATACTATATTTTTGGGTTGGTCACCAGTATTTTGGTTAGATGCACTACCAGCTTGAACATCATGATCAATAAATTATGATAGTGAAGACTGATCAACATAAGTGGTTACAACTTTTATGTTTTTGCTGAGCAACACGCGAGGTTGAATCAGGCAATGCGGATACTTCTGAAGGCTAAGCAGCAAAGTCGACAGAAGTAGCAGGGGACTTTCAGGTAATTATCACAGAGAAGAAATCAGCTTGCGAAGAAAGTGAAGGGAGCTTCAGTAAAACCAATTAGTATTAAGTGGTAGTGGATACGATTCTATAATTGAACAGAGAATGTGTACAATTGTAATTATTCATAAATTCATTGATTTATTATTGTTATCATTATAATTATGATTTTATTGTTATTAATTTACTATTAATTTTTTTTTTTTACTAAAAATAACTTTTAGCAATGGTTACAAAAAAGGGCGTTGCAATAGCTCAATATAACAATTGCAAAATACCATAACTTATTGCAACGGCTCAATTCAAACCGTTGCAAAAAGGTTTAATAACCGTTGTCAAAAGTTATTACAAAGGTTCAACTACAACCGTTGCAAAAACTACCCATAACCGTTGCCAAAAAGCTATTGCAACGGTTCAGCTGAAACCGTTGCAAAAAGTCCCAATAACCGTTGCAAAAAACCTTTTGCTACGCCAAAGAATGCAACGGTTATGTAGCCGTTGCAAAAGGTTTTTGCAACTGTTTTTTGCCCTTTTGCAATGGTTTCTGGGGGGTTGCAAAAAGTGTTTTATGTAGTAGTGAATTTTTGCTCCATTTATTGATAGTATCTTCATAATTTTTAAATATTATCTTATGCATTCTCTTACTTATGAATTAACTCTTACCATTCTAATACATGCAGGGTTAACAAGATTGTGATCGCATTTTGTTATGAAGACGTTGAAGGGTAATTGCTAATTGTATACGTAGCGCTTTTGGGTGGTAATATTGTTATAACTTTTGCTATTGATAGGAAAGTGAGAACATTCTAACATTAATTGACATAATGTATGTTTTGGACTCTTTATTTAAAGTTGATCACATATATTATGTTTGTAATATACATATTCTAAATATATGTTTTATTTCAAATTCTAATTTTGGAAGTGGTTGGATTTATGTGCAACCAAAAGGTATTTCGTAGTATATTTGGTTAAAAGATCGATGATTCGTTGAAAAGAATGTTGTGACTTTGGATAAGTTTTTGCAACAAAAAATTGTTTTGCAAAAAATGTATGGTATGATATTTGGTATGTTTAGCAACGACAAAAGTTGTTGCAAAAGACAAATACAATTAGAAATGACAACATTTTGCAACACCAAAAATTGTTGCAAAAAAGAAAACTAGCAAGAAAAGGTTAACTTTTGCAACGGAAACTGTTGTTGCTAATCAAAACCCAATTAATTAGGCCTATAAATACCCCATGAAATTAGAATTTTCAATTAGGCTTTATATTTTAAGGTTTCAAAAAAAAGGCTCTAGAGTTCGAAAACCCCAAAACCCGCACCCTCACTCATTGGACCTCCTATGCCGGTCTCCACTTGCAAGTCGGGAGCCCCTGACATGTCGGTCCCCACCTGCCGTCGGCCCCTCTTCCACGCTAGCCCACCCTCGCTGACCACTATTCCTCCTTTCTTTTGGAATTTTCGAACTACTATAAATAAATAAATCAATCAATAAATAAAAATAAAAAATTATTCTTCCTCTTTTCTTTTTAATTCAATCTTATTTAAATCATGTTTTATAATTATGTTTAATCATGTTTTATAGTTTTAATCACGTTTTCAAGTTCATGATTATGTTTTAAAAATTAAAAATTCATGTTAACAAGTTTGTTCATGAAATTATGAATGAGGGTTTATAAAGTTCATGAAAATTATTAGTTTTTTTTATGCTTTTAATGTCCTAAACTTTTGTATGATGATCATAGATTGTTACGAAATTAAATTATGATGATTATCTGAAGACTAGGATGGGGTTTTAAGGGTTTTAAATTAAATTAGTATTGTCCAAATTTTTTTAAAAATAGAATAATAGTAGAAGAAATATTATGAACATGTTTTTAAGTATGAAAAATAAGTTTTTAAGCATAAAATATAAGTATGATTGTATTATAAGGTTTTCAAAGTATTTTATGTTTGAATCATAATTTTAAAACGGGGTTTAATGACTTTTGAATAAATAAATAATGTTGTGAATTTTTGTTATCACGTGTTTATGCATAATAAATTTAGTAGCACATATAATAATGGCTTATAATCGTTTTTATGACATGAAATCTTCACATGATGATCTTAGAACTTAAGTATATTATTTTAGGGTCAAATTGTGATGCTTAGATAGGTTTAAAGGAGTTTTTAAGCAACTTTTCAAAGTAGCTATTTTTAGAAACTTATCGAAAATCAAGTGTTTCAAAAAGGAAACTATAAAATAAAGTATGGAATTGAATAGAGACCATATAGGGAAGGTTTTGGATGAGTTTCTAACATAAAAAGTCAGTTTACAGTTGTTGTAGAATTTTGTCAACAAGGTTTTTAATTTGTTTTGATTTTTCCTTTGTAGGAGACTTCGAGTGAAACGATTTCTAGATGTAGTGGCGGATCATCGTTATAACACAAGGTATGTAAGTACTAAATGCAATTATATAATTAGGATTCATGCTAGAGTAGTTGGAATTTCATGTTAAATTTTATAGAAATGAAAGTTAATGTTTTGTTGACTTGAGTTGACTTGAATGACAAGTTATGTTGGCATGATTACATGAAAAGTATGTATTGACTATTAAGTTTGACATTCCGTTTTATAGCATTGTTATTAAATCATTGAAGTTGCAATGTTAACTATTTTGAAAGGTTTTTACTAATAGTCAATAAGGAAAGGAAAGCAGTTAAGTTGATTAATTATTTGATCAACAAAAAAGGTAGTTGATGAATGTTTATTCACATGTTTTATAGAAGTTTAATGAGCAAATAGTTAGCCACACACATTTTATGTGTGTTAAAGGAAAGTTTAAGTAAATAAAGGACCAAGCATTAATGCTAGAATTACGTGATAAACAAGATAATTCATATGGTGTATGATGTTTGTTTGTGTTTAATTTTCTTATGTGACTTTATTTGAGTCATGACAATTGTTAAACCTGTTAATCACATAAAGTGAAAGAGGATTCGCACCAAAACTCTTGGAATGTATATACCTTGAGTATCAACACACTAGTGGAAAAAACTCTATTCGCATCAGGCAAAAACATACATTTCGGACGGATTTTTGTATCGGGCTGTTGTTCGTTACAAATAACTACTTAATTGTATCGGGCTATGTTTATGCCCGTTACAAAAGGCTTGTTGAAAAGGTAGGACATTTAGTTATTCGTAACGGTAGAGTTTAATGTGCCCGATACAAATAACTTAATTTGTAACCAAAAATAAGTTTTTCCTGATACAAATAGGCACTTTATTTGTAACTGTTGAAACAAAAGCCCGATACAAATAAGTTTGGCGTTTGTAACTGAGGACATATATGCCCGATACAAATACATATATAATTTTTTTTTTAAAAAGCTATTATGTTTCTAATAATCATACATGCTAATTAAGCCTGCATGCTTCCTAATGCTGCTGGTGCACCATCTAAACCTGCACAACACAAAATGCTACCACCATGCTCTGCTGCATGCACACCACCACCATCATGACCAACAACCACACTAGCTAACGCCATAGTACATACATGTGTTAAATAAAGAAAATTCAATTCGTAGTAACTACTATTGAATTATATAGCGGCCAAAAATAGGTCCAAAAATCTGTTTGTCAAATGCATATACAAAACCCTTCCAACTGGCTTGTGTTCTAACTTCTTCCTACCAAAAGATTCCAAACATGTTCAACCTAAACTAAATACCACCTAATATTTCCAAAATTTTGTACAAGTCATATCGAGGTGAAAACAGTGCAATAAAGTTCTTACACTGCAAAAACATCAACGCAAGGGCTACATAAATGATATTCTGAAGAATCTCGCCCATTGTTCTCGAACCTCTATCATTTCAAAGTCTTTGTACGGAGCAAGTGTTCCCAAATAAGCCTGAAAAATTAAAACCATCAAAGTAATGGTAAGATATATGCGACCAACTTATCACTAACTAACCGGGTTTTAAAATCACTATAGAATAGATATTTTTTGATGGGGAAAAAAATTTTCAGCATCCACGATGATAAAAGATGAAAAGATGGGATAAAATGCTGGTTTGAGAATCCTTTTAACATGTGAATTCATCTAGTACAACTAAATATAAGGGTTGAGTGAAGTTTCTAGTCATTAGAAACACTCAAAGAGACTGTCACAAGCTTGTAACATATTGCAATCACTTATTATATTATGGATAATAATTTCATACCTCTCGCAAATCACCTTGACATTCTGAATGTCGTGCAATTATCTCATACATGTAACATATTGAAATCATTTGTTATTATACATGTACCTTCACTGAAGTAGAATGACAATAATTTTTTTTTGGAAATCTAGAGGTTGTTATATTGATAATTTTGTTTTTCTCGTGCTTCCACAACAGAAGCAAATTAAGCTTAGTGTGCCTCACCCCCACTGTCTCATTTTTGCAGTCGAGAATCAAAAACAATGTTTCTGAACCAGGATCTCCTGTAAGTTCATTAGAAGGGCCAGAAGCCAGTAGGTAGGTTCTGAATTTTACTGTGGAGGCAGAGGAAAAGTTAGCAGCTCTTGACTCTTTAGAGAATGACTCCCATGGTTAGTAAGAAAACAATTTGTACTATTTTTCTTTCAAAAGCTACAATATCTTGTTCTTAAACATAGACTATCCCATTGTATTTGTAGGGTCGCAAACGAAATTTCAACTGATAGAATACCTGTCGCTAGAATCAGGATCAGAGGGACCTGGGATGATTTTATCTAGTAAAGAGGGTGATGATGGAGGTTCAGTTGGTTGGAATCCAAAAGATCCACAAATAATGGAAATTAGTCAAACTTTAATCAAAGAATGTTATGTTTTCTCTTATATAGTAGATGTTTTAGTGGAGTCAGGTATTTACATGAGGAACTAGGAGATGGAATGCAAAACCTGGTTTTTGCAGGGTTACGCATTGGAGCCTTTTGTGTTTGACATGCTAGAGAAGAAGTATGGAAAGCAAATACCGTGGGAAAAGTCAGAAAGAAAACTCTTGTTTGATTGCATAAACTCCGGGCTTTTGGAAATGATCAAACCCTCCATTGGCTTAACTTCATGGAGAAAGCCAGTAGCAAAAAGATTTTCTCGGAGGCAAGAAAGTTCAACATTAATTGAGGACGAGCTGTGGTGGTTGCTGGTCAATCAGCAAGAGGACGTTGAGAAGGAATCAAATGATAAGTTGAAATATAAAATTGAGAACGAACACTTAGGTTTAGAAGAAGAAACGAGTTTGATAGCGCAGGAGATACAGAGTTGGCTTATGGAGGAACTCATAGAGGAGTTGTGCATGGAATTATGTTTTGTTGAACTCAAAGAGATGTTTTGTGTTCATGTAGATAGGTAAGGTCATTGAATTTGTACAAAGGTGCATTTTTTTTTACTTAGCTTGGTGCAGAAAGTATTTGAAGGGTCTGCATGTTCCTAAATATTGAGGGACAAGTATATAGGATTTTTTTTTTTTTTTTGGATTTGGTGAGTTTCCATTTAGGCAATGATTGTTTTTTTTTTTGGTAAAAATGTAAGCAATTTTATTACCTAAAAGAGAATAATTACAATCTATAATCTACTTAGGCAAAACTGACTCAGTTCTACACTAAGTAGTCCAAAAAAGCTCAACTATAGAAACACTACTATCAAAAACCAACAAGGAAAACAAAGTATCAAAACTATACAAAAAAGCAAACATCAATGAGCATAAAGAGGCTTGGCCTTTATTTAAACATCTGCACCAAAACAGCTGCTTTCCTCCACACCAATACACAGCCCTCCCCCAGCCACAACCAAACAACACAAAGCAAAACAGCACGAACAACCTGCAACATCAGCCTGCGGCATAACAAAACAACAGCTAACTGCCACAACAACAAGTTCTGCAGCCCCACTCACCTTCACTACACCACAACCAAAACCCACAACACTGCACAAAAGTTCACAGCAGCACACACAGCAAAGCAGCCACACACCAACCACCGTGCTCCGCACCCCAACATACCAGGCCACACACCAAAAGAAAAACCACAGGCTGATAGAATTCATTACATTTTTTTTTCATTAGTTGAAAGCAAAGTTTATAAAGGTTTGGATTGATTGCTTCATTCTTGTATAAAGCACATTTTTTTCAAAAATGAGAATGAGTATAGTACTTCACTATATTGTACTCTATTTTTCTGTCTACTCTTTGGATAATCCTTTTTAATGGAATTTTAAGAGTCATTAGAGCTAGCTTGATATTCCAATCTAGTTACCCTGTCTGAACCATAGAATAACCTAGTTGAATTGATTAGGATCAACGAACCTATATATATGGATCTGCCCAATTCAGATCGATGCTTAAATATGAGACCCTGCTCTTCTGGGTGTTGCCCACCCATTAGGCAACTAATCATCTTTAAGGAGATGGTTGGCCTTAGGGTCGTGAACTCGTGATCGATAGCCTTAATGAATTGAGCAACAAAATTTCTAATCAGCAATTTTTACTTGGCCTTAATGGTTCGTGAGGTATTCATGAGCTTTGCTCATTTACACAACTACACCTTAGATAGCGCATTAGAAATCAGCTGTCGTTGTTATCATTTCTAAAGTCAATGGTCAAATCTTGAATTAATTAAGCTGTTACTATGTTATCCTAGCTTAAGTCACGATTTTCTTTAAATCAACCATTCCTCTTTGACTTGACCAATCTTTCAACACAAAACAATCATCTGCCAAAGATCTTCTAAGCTGGTTAACTTCTAACCAATAAACCAGTTATTAACTTATTATTAGCATGCATTTTCATGCACTACTAAACAACTCCATCTTTTTTTTATCAACTATTGTTTTAGTATCAGCCATCAAAACAATTTATATATAGAAGATTAGAGATAAAAAAATATATTAGTTGAACCTCAACTTTCATACCACACTTGAAAAAAGCCTCAGTAAAGGAATTGCAGCGAAATTCGACTCCCATAGCACAGTATAGTTTCTAATACAATGAATTTAATAAAAATCAATTCGAGTAGAGGATAAAAATTTACGAATCAACCTACATTGAAGTTAATACAATGACTAATAAAAATCAAATTTTCTCTCAAATTAAGAACCCAATTACTCAAAAATTACTCATTTTATTACTCAAATTAAACAAAACCCAATTCAAAATCCAAATTAATCGCCTACAAACAACATAAATTACTGATTTTAATCGCCAATTTATAAATTACTGATTTAGGAATTAATAAATTAGAAAAAAACACATAAAAATTAAAAATAAAAAAAATAAAAAAATCAGAGATACATACAGTGGAGCACGTTCTTTCTCAATTTCTTCTTTGTTTCCTAACTTAAAAAATCACACATTAAACATCAAATAATTTCAAAAATTGCAATAATTAGATTAACCCACAAATTAAAAAACAAGAAAAAAACCTGATAAAAATCAAGGAATTGAATGGAAGTAGACTGTGAAGGAGGAAAAGGGGAAATGATGGAAGAATCAACATTGGATAATTGTTTGGTATTGGAGGTTAAAATTGATGTTCTTGCAAATCGACTTAATCTCCAAATTTTTTATTTTATTTTTCAGTTTGAGTTTGTGGTTTAGGTTTTTCTGGTATTTTTAGTTACTGGGTTATTGAGATTTGACTCGTGTTATACTCCATATTTTTATTACGAATTTCGTAATCGGTTACTAAATTACATTAAAGCACGAAATTCAGCAAAAAAAAGCACGAAATTAAGACGAACATAGAAGCACGAAATACATCAAAGAAGAAGAAAAGTAACAATAAATTACCAGAAAATTACGGCAGCAAAGAAGATGAACCAATTGCGAGAAGGTCGTGCAATTTGTGACAAAGATAAGGAGCAAAAAATGTAGTTGTGGAGGTGGAATTTGCAACAAATTAAGAGAAGATAGTGGTGGTGGTCAAAGATAAGATAGTGAGAGAAGACAAAGGTAATGATGGTGGTTGTTGGAGAAGACGGTGTTGGGAGAAGTTGGAAGATAGTGTTGGTTTTTGAAAGAAGCTAAGATAGTTAAGATTGAACAAGATAGCCACGGGAAGGAATTGAATTGCATGTGTACTGTTTTATTAGAGTTTTTAATAAATTCAAAATGTAATAGGCAATTTAATAATTAGTTACAAAAGTTAATTTTAGTAACGAGCATAAAAAAACCGATGCAAATAGTATATGGTGTAGCAAATAGTTCAGTAACTGTAACGCGTAAAAAGTATGCCTGATACAAAAACTCTTAATTGTAACGGCCAGACAATAAGCCCTATATAAATAGTGAAAGAGTGGTTAAAATAACTAAGTTTATGTAACGCCTTACCAATTTGACCGTTACACATATAATATTTGTAACCAAAATCTTCAAAGGCCCGATACAAATAGGGCGTTACTTTTAGAAAATTTTCCACTAGTGACAATAGGGTGAGTTATCGGTATAGTTACTCTAACTTCTAATCGAGGTACAAGACGTTGTGCTCTTTTATATTTATAAATGCGTTGGAATTCCGTTACTTCATGTGGCATAGGTAATACCTTCTTGGAGTTGCTCCCAAATTGGTGCCCAATAGGGAAATTATTGAGGAATGGAAACTCGTTCAGTGCGAAATCAAAAATTTAAATGTTATAATTAATCTATATGTTGATGAGTTTATGCACAGGTACGTGGTTGTGACAACAAATATGTGATGTTTATGCTTTTATTAAGTTTATCATATTATTGTGCATAGTCTTTAGTGTTTATGTACTCAGCATTGCTGATTGTTTGTGTTTTGTGTGCATGGCGTTGTCTAAAACTTGTGTAACACCCTAGAATTTCCTAACTATCTACTCTATATTTTTCCGGAAAACATATTATAAATATTAAATCAATATTAGTATTAAAGCTTCTAATTAAGGAGGAAAAACCAAAGTATTACCGCCACGGTGATAACGGTTAGGATATTTATTAAAGTACTACAACGGAAGTCTTAAAATCAAAACCAATTTAAAATCTTAAACTTCAAAACAAATGTCAATCTAAATTCAAACCAACATCCAAAATAAAAATCAACTTAAAACTTTATTACACTTTCGAACAATTTTAATGGCCCTTAAAAACCAAAACAAGAAACTTTGAAAATAAAATAACATCCAAATAAAAGTTAGAACTTCATAAGCAATAAAATTTAAAACTATAAAACTACAAAGCAAGCGGTCTGACTCCAATTAGAAGTCATAGACCACTGTTCCATACGACTCCCCCCTTTGTTCATATTCAAGGTATGTATGTTCCAAGAGTTTTGATGCGAATCCTCTTACACTTTACGTGATTAAACAGTTTAACAATGTCATGACTCACATACAACATCACATAAAAAACATGCACCAAATAAAGAAGGCAATATTAATTATCTTTGATTTAAAGTGATTCTAAAAATAATCTTATGTGTGTCGTTTAATTAAACTGAACTTCCTTTACCACACATTAACTGTGAGTGGCTACTATTTACTTTCTCCTTGACCACACATTAAAATGTGAGTGGCAACATGTATAAACATAATTGCTGATTAACTCCTTTTAATCATGTGAATATTGACAAACTATTTTTTTTAATTAAATAACTAACCAACTTTAATAACTTTCTTTCTTTATTAATAAGCTATTGTCCAAATTAAACTGATCATAACATTCAAATTCAATCTTTGTAGAACTTATATTGCCAAAACATGGAATTTCAAAATAATATAAAATCATACTTCTAATAAAACTTGTCATGCACGTCTATTGGTAATCCAAACAAGCATAACAACATATCATAACATAAACGATCAACCTAGTGGGAATTCTAATTCTTATGTTTGTCTTTAGTACTTACGTACCTTGTGAAATAGTGGTGATCCGCCACAACTTGTAAAAGTTGACTAATTTGAAGTCTCCTACATAGAGAAAACCGAAACTAAAATAAAACCGTGTTGACTAAGTTCTACAACAACTCTAAACTAACTTTCTATATTGGAAACTTGTCCAAACATTCCCTATATGGTCTCTACTCAGTTCCACACTTCACTTTAATTTTTCTATTGCAAAATTATTTGATTTCTTGAAAAACTTCAAAAACAACATAAATCAATCATACAATGTAACATTTAACTTATATGATTAATTCATACTAATTACATACTTTATAAACCTAATTATTCACTTTACAAAATCCGGACAGCATGTTAAACATGCTTAAAATCACTTTTAAACTTCATGAAACATACTAAAAATCATATTTAACACAATCCCCTTTAGAGATTCGAAAGTTTAGTACTATCCCCTTGTGAGTTTTTGTTCATACGAAAATTCACATCAAATTTGGTGCTTTCGTTGAGAGATCGTTTATACTCAAGTGCTCATCAATCTATCAAACACTTTAAACAACATTGCTATGGAAGGTGGAGGTGAAGAAGTTCTTGCTAATTTTCAAAGGAGATTGTCCTTTGAACAAGCTAAGGAAATCAGAAGGGACAATGAAATAAAGGAATTACGAACCATGCTAGAGGAAGTGATGAACTTTGTGTCAGGAAGATAGAAAAACAGTAAAAAGCGACACGCAATTGAGGATCTTGATTCAAGTTCTAATGATGAAAACTCAGGCAGGAGTGCACGCAAACCTAGGCATGATATTGATGGTAGTTCTAGTGATGAAGATGACCGAAACAGATATAAAAAGCGTGACAAGTAGAAGGATGATGATCGTAGCATAAAGTTGGACGTTCCTGAGTTCAACGGCAGTCTAGATCCGGAAGTTTTCCTTGATTGGCTAAGGAGAACAGAAAGAGTCTTCAATTACAAAGAGTATGATGACCATAAAGCTTTCAGAGTGGCAGAATTAAAACAGACTTCCGATGCTAGTTTGTGGTATGAAGGACTGTCAAGAAAACGCAAAAAGGAGGGGAAATCAAAGATTAGGTCATGGCGCAAATTGAGAAGGGAATTGACGAACAAATTTGTACCACATGAATTTGAGCAGAATAATTTCCTGAAGATGCATACTTTAAAACAAGGGCAAAAGAGTGTGGAAGAGTATATCAATGCTTTTGAAAAGATGTTAATATTGTGTGATCTGGAAGAGAGGGAAGACCACAAGGTTGCTCGATTTGTTGTAGGACTGGATGACTCCATTAGGGAGAAAGTGGAATTGCAGCCCGATTGGACTTGTGATGAAATATGTAAAGTGGCACTAAGGGTTGAAAAACATGGGAATTCAAAGAAGCCAAAAGCATTCTTTAAATCCTATGAATCCAAGAAGGAAGTGGTGTATTCCTAACCATCTAGTGTTAAACCTAATTTCGACAATGTTAAAAGGACAGCCACTCCAGTGAAACCAACTGCAATCCCTGATGATAAGAGGAAGTGTTTTAAGTGTCAAGAATATGGACACATGCAACGAAATTTCCCTAGCTCTAGGGTGATCATTGTCAGGGAAGCACAAGAAATTGAGGATGCTTACCTAGATGTTCTTCTTGAAGAAGGGGAGGACGAAAATTATGAGTCACAGGAAGAAAAGAGAGTAACGATCTGGAGGAAGTAGAGGCAGAAACACAAGGTCAGGCTTTAGTCCTCAGGAGGGTTCTTCAGTCTAAACCTGTGCCAACTGAAGAGGAACCAGCGGGACAAAATTTTCGTGACCAGGTGTAATGTACAAGGCAAGTTATGTGATGTGATAATTGATAGTGGCAGTTGTACTAATGTGGTCTCTACCCTATTGATTCAGAAATTAAATTACCACACATACAATTATCCTCAACCTTACAAGCTACATTGGTTAAGCAATACCAGTGATGTCAAAGTAACAAAGCAAGCCCTGGTCAATTTCAAAATTGGTTAGTTTGAGGATACTGTATTGTGTGATGTTTGTCCTATGGATGCTTGTCTTATATTGCTTGGTAGACCCTGCCAATGTGATTGATTTGTGTAGTATGATGGAAGAACTAATATCTATATCATTAAGAAGTAGGAAAATGACAAGCCAATTGCCATAAAACCATTAAAAGTGGCGCAAGACGGGAAGAAATTGAATGTGGAAAACAAAAAGGGAGTGTTCTTGTCAAATCCTAGGGAGTTAGTAAAGGAATTAGTTGATTGCAAGCAAGTGTTCCTATTGATGGCTAAGGAAGTGAGAGTTGAAACATCTGTAATCCCAAAAATTCTTCAACTACTATTGAAGGAATTTGAAGATGTATTTCTAGATGACTTACCACCAGGTTTGCCTCCCACTAGGGGCATTGAACACCTGATTGACTTAATACCAGGTGCTCAGATTCCTAATAAACCAGCATATCGTTGCAATCCTGAGGAGACAAAGGAAATACAAATCCAGATTGAAGAATTGATGCAAAGGGCATATGCCAGAGAAAGTATGAGCCCGTGTGCTGTACCAACACTCGTTGTTCCTAAAAGGACGGTTCTTGGCACATGTGTATTGATTCCCGAGCTGTCAACAACATCACAACCAAGTACAGGTTTCCCATCCCCAGATTGGACGATCTTTTGGACGAATTATATGGTTCCCAGGTGTTTTTCAAGATTAATTTAAGAATTGGATACCATCAGATTCGTATGAGGGAAGGAGATGAGTGAAAAACAACTTTCAAAACTAAATTGGGTCTCTATGAGTGGTTAGTCATGCCTTTTGGTCTCACCAACGTATCAAGCACTTTTATGAGACTCATGAATGAAGTTTTGAAACCATATTTGGGGAAGTTTGTTGTTGTGTACTTAGATGATATACTGATTTATAGTAGAAACAATGGAGATCATCAACAGCATCTAAGGTAGGTTTTCGAAACTTTAAGGCAACAAAAGCTCTATGGGAAATTGGAGAAGTGTTATCTCATGGTGAGTAGTGTGACGTTTCTGGGTTATGTGGTGTTAAAATCATGGCCAACACCCACAAACATGACTGAAGTGCGTTCTTTTCATGGATTAGCTTCCTTCTACAGAAGGTTTGTCAAAAACTTCTCATCAATTGTTGCTCCTATGACTGAATGCATCAAGAAGGATAAGAAGTTTGAGTGGACCAAGGAGGCGCAGGCAGCATTCGTAAAAATCAAGGATTTTCTATTTCACACACCTATTCTTGTATTGCCTGATTTCACAAAACCTTTTGAAGTTGAAACCTATGCAAGCAATGTAGGGATTGGCGCAGTTCTTGTGCAAGGAAAAAGACCAATTCCCTATTTCAGCGAAAAATTGAATGCGGTCAGGTTAAATTATTACACTTATGATAAAGAGTTTTATGTAGTTGTTAGAGCTCCGGATCATTGGAGTCATTATTTGAGGCCTAATCACTTCATCCTACACTCTGATCACGAAGCATTGAAACATATCAATCGTCAGTAGAAACTGAATCCTAGATATGCCAAATGGGTGGAGTTCCTTCAATGTTTTCACTTTTCTTCAAAATATAAAGATGGCAAGTCTAATGTGGTGGCAGATGCACTTTCTAGAAGGTATGTATTGATCAGCGTTTTGAACTACAAGCTGTTGGGTTTTGACCATATCAAAATATATTATGAAGGTGACATGGATTTTGGGCCTGTGATGCAACAACTGAGGAATGCAGTAGTAGGATCATATGTGTTACATGATGGATTCTTGTTTAAAGGAAACAAGTCGTGCGTGCCTAGGTGTTCAATAAGGGAGTTATTGGTTAGAGAGGCGCATGGAGGGGGTCTTGTAGGGCATTTTGGAATTGCTAAATCATTAAGCATGCTGCAGGAACATTTTTATTGGCCTAAGATGATTAGAGATGTGGAAGCTGTGATTTCTCAATGTGTTGTATGTCAAAAGGCTAAAGCAACTTTTCATCAAGGTTTATACATACCATTGCCAGTTCCTGATGGTCCATGGAAGATGTATCAGTAGATTTCATTATTGTTCTACCTAGAACTGCTCGAAATAAGGATTCTATTATGGTGGTGGTGGACAGATTTTCAAAGATGGCACATTTCACTCGCAATAAAACTGATGATGCTGTTAATGTTGCAGAGCTATATTTTAGGGATGTGATAAGATTACATGGTATTCCTAAAACCATTTTCAATGACAGGGATTTGAAATTTATGAGCTACTTTTGGAAATCACTATGGAAGCTGGTTGTCCAAATTACTTTTTAGTACTTCCTATCATCCCCAAACTGATGGGAAGACTGAGGTAACCAACAAACTTTAGGGGTACTACTGCGTGGGTTGGTAAGTAAAACTCAGAAAGATTGGGATTTGAAATTGGCGTATGCTGAGTTTGCCTACAACAGATCACTTAGTTATGCAACTAAACATTCACCCTTTGAAGTGGTTTATGGAGTCAATCCTAAATTGCCAATTTATTTCATTTATGTTCCTAAAGGTGAGTTGGTTCATAAAACTGCTTTGGATAAAATTCAATATATGCAGAATTTAGATGCCCAGATCAGAGCAAGAATTGAAAAGGTGAATGATCAGTATAAGACTCGCGCAAATAAGCACAGAAGCCCACGTCAATTCCAGGAAGGTGATTTGGTTTGGTTACATCTCAGGAAGGAAAGGTTTTCTAATCACTGGAAAAATAAATTGATGCCTAGATCTGATGGACCATTCAAGATTTTGAAAAAAGTTGGTGATAATGCTTATCAACTTCAGCTACCAGGAGAATATGGAGTTCATGCTACTTTTAATATAGGTGATTCATCTCCACATGTGTCTAATGAACAACTTCGAAGTTTGAGGTCAAACTCTTTTGAAGAAGGGGAGGATGATGTAAGTGCAAGCAATAGTGAAATTAATTATATTATTGATATCAGTGCTATGGATAATGATATTAGTACAATTGATAATGTTAGTGATATCATTGCAATCAACAACTTCGAAGGTGGTAATATTAATTGTAATATCAATAGCAAGGATACAACAATGGGTGAAATAATTGCATATGGTGATATAAGTTATATGGGTGCATCAAGGGTAGGGATTAGGTGTGCATGGTCACATATAAATAAGTGGCACGCAAATCAAGGCAAAGAATGGTCACATATAAGATGAGTTTTTTCCCACTGGTTTTTCTCATTTTAGGCTTTCAGTCTTTATTTCTTGGTGAGTCTTGATCATCATAATTATGCTAAAATACATGGAGGACAGATTCTTGAAGGTTTCTTGGTTAAAAGATTGGATCTTGAAGCATTTCTTGAAGTTCTTGAAGGAATCTTGAAAATTGCGCACAAAAGGGACGGTTTCTTGAAGCGTGTTTCTTGAGTTTTTTCCAAGTTCTTAGGCAGCAAGTATTCTTGTAATTTTTAGCTTAAAATATGATGATTATCTTGTTAATTAATTATTTAGTCAAGTTGTTATGATATTTTCTTGATTAGTTAGTTTGTTAGAGTTTGGTAGGTAAGATAAGATCAACATGCAATGATGAGGTGGCATACTTATCTTGTTGTGTGTTTGTTTTGTGAGGGCCGAATTTCTTTGTGTTTGTGCGTGTATTTTAGTTGTTTTTAGCTAGGATTTTGTTGATGATTATACCTATAAATAATCTGAACATTAGGTTGTAAATTAATTAAGTTTGAATTGAATAAAAAGTTTGCTTGTTTTCTTGAAAACAAAGTTCCGAAAATTTATTAAGGGTTGGTGGAATTTTCCTTTATACTCTTGTGTAGATTAGTTTGAAGCTTTCAGGGTGCTTAGGCTTTAATAAAAGAACTAATTGATCGGCCTAAAATTGAGAATTTTGGTGGCTTGGCATTTAGAGATTCGAAATTTTAGTACTATCCCCTTGCGAGTTTTTGTTCATACGAAAATTCACATCACAAGGGTGGCTCGCGTTGGCCGGCGAGAGTAGGCGGTAGCAGGTGTGTTCGACGGAGCTCCGGTAGGAGCACGGAATTTTTTTTTCTTTCTTCGCAAAACCGAACAATTTTTTTTCGGATTTCTTTCTCTCTCTTTTTTTTCTCTCTTTCTCTCTCTAAATTTTGGAATCCTAAATCACCAATTTGCAAGATAAAATCTGAAAAATAGGTTTTAAGGGGTATTTATAGGCCCCAGAATAGGATTTGGTGAAAGCTCATAGTTATCATAAACGGTGGAAGTTACTTTTTTGCCGTTGTCTTAAAATAAATTAGGAAACTCTTAATAAAAAATTCTATTTTTTGAAACCTTTGAAAATATATTATAAAACATAAAATATTATTTATGAACACAAAATAATTATTTTCAATTAAAATTTATTTAAATTCCTTTGTTTAATATTCTTATTGAATACCTTAAGTATCACCTTATCGCCAACTTTAAACACAACTTCTTGGCGGTTTTGGTCCACATAGGACTTTTGTCTATCTTGCGCTGCTTGAATCTTCGCTTGAATTACCCTTATTTTATCCGTGGTTTCTTAAATTAATTGAGGTCCTAGAATCACTGTTTCACTTATGTCATTCCAACATAAGGGACTTCTATATTTCCTTCCATACAAAGCCTCAAAAGGTGCCATGCCAATACTTGCATGGTAGCTATTGTTATAATGAAACACAATGAAATCTAAGTGATCCTCTCAATTCCCTTTAAAATCCATTACACAAGCTCTTAGCATGTCCTCTAAAGTTTGTATCGTTCTTTCTGTTTGTCCATCGGTTACTGAATGGAATGATGTACTCATCTTCAACGTTGTACCAAAGTTTTCTTGGACACTTTTCCAGAATTTCGAAAGAAACCTAGAATCCCTATCTGACACGATATCCTTTGGAACTCCATATAGCCTCACAACATGTTTTATGTAAGCCTTTGTAAGTTGTTCCATCCTCCAAGTCTCTTTCATAGGTATAAACACTGCAGACTTAGTAAGCCTATCCACCACAACCCACATGGTATCATTTTGGTTCCTCAACTTTGGCAAGCAAGTTACAAAGTCCATTGATATGCAATCTCATTTCCATCCTGGTATCTCAAGTGGTTGGATCTCTCCTTGTGGTCTCTTATGCTCAATTTTCACCTTTTGTTAAGTAAGACACTTGCTCACAAATTCAGCCACTTCTCTCTTAATCCTAGTCCACCAATACACCTTCTTTAAATCCTTATACAACTTATCGCCCCCGGGATGCATTGAATACGGGGTATTATGACTTTCCTCCATGATTCTCCATTTCAGATCCTCACATATCTGTGGTACACAACACCTTCTTTTTTACCTTAAACTTCCATCCTCATGGATCTTAAAGTCCACAGCTTTTCCTGCTCTCAACTTTTCCTTAATTATGTCAAATTTCACATCTCCCTCCTGGTTCTTCTTAATTTCCTCAAATATTGTTGGTTGGATGCTAAGATTACAATGTATTCCTTCCAACTCTCCCTCCTTTACTATTTCTAAGTTCAATCTCTCTATGTCCCTGCACAGTTCATTAGCAACCACCAAAGTATTCGCTCCACGCTTCATTTTATGGTTTAAAGCATATGCTACCACATTGGCCTTCCGTTCATGGTATGGGAAATCTAAGTCATAATCCTTGATCAACTCAAGCTATCTCCTCTGTTCTCTTGTTTAAATCTTTCTGAGTGAAAAAATACTTTAAACTCTTGTGGTCCGTGTATATCCTACTCTTTACCCCATACAAGTAATGCACCTATATCTTTAAACTAAACACGATTGCTGCTAACTCAAGATCGTGTGTAGGGTAGTTTGCCTCGTATGGTTTCAATTGCCTTAAAGCATATGCAATCACCATTCTATTTTGCATTAACAGAAATCCCAAAGCATTTTTAGAAGCATCACCATACACATCATAAGAGTCACTTCCATCTGGCAAAGTCAGCACTGGAGCTATAGCCAAACGATCCTTTAATATCTGAAATGCCTCTTTACACTTATCGCTCCACTCAAACTTACAGTCTTTCTTCATCAATGACGTCATTGGTTTAGCAATCCTCGAAAAGTCCTTCACAAACCTCCTATAATACCCAACTAACCCTAAGAAACACCGTACATCCGTTACATTCTTTGATGTAGGCCACTCCTTAACTGCTTCGATTTTGGCTTGATCTACTTCGACTCCCTCTTTTGACACAATATGTCCCAAGAATGCTACTTTCTCCAACCTGAACTCACATTTCGAGAACTTAGCATACAATTCATTCTCCTTTAATGTGATCAAAAATTTCCTCAAATGTTCCACATGCTCCTCTTTACTCTTAGAGTACACCAAAATGTCATCAATGAAAACAACCACAAACTTATCCAAAAATCGTGGGAAAATCCTATTCATTAGGTCCATGAAAATTACTGGTGCATTGGTTAACCAAAAAGGCATAACAATGATCTCATAGTGCCCGTATCTCGTACGAAAAGCCATTTTCAGTATATCCTCATTAGCAATTCTCAATTGATGGTATCCTGACCTCAAATCAGTCTTTGAAAACACAGTGGCTCCTTTTAATTGATCAAACAAGTCATCAATCCTCGGTAAAGGATACTTATTTTTTATCATCACCTTATTCAACTCCCTATAGTCAATACACAACCTCAAACTCCCATCTTTCTTCTACAAACAGTATTGGTGCTCCCCAAGGTGAAGCACTAGGCCTAATGTAACCCTTTTCCAACAAATCTTGTCACTCCTCTTTCAACTCTCTCATTTCTGCAGGTGCCATCCTATAGTGTGCTTTGGAAATAGGTGTTGTTCCTGGGACTAAGTCTATGGTAAAGTCAATCTCTCGCTTAGGAGGAATCCCCAGAATCTAACCTGGAAACACGTAAAGAAAGTCCCTTACTACCTCAATATCCTCAGGCCTAGGAGTCTCAACATGATCCACATCCCTCACACTACAAAGGTAAATGGTAAAGCATCTCCTCAAAAACCTAGCAAACTCACTACTGACACTATTTTGTTGTCTTTTGGGCTTCCTTCCCTCTAATAGCTCACCTTCTTACCTTTATTGATTAACGAGATCTTCTGTGGCTCACATAAAATCTCAGCCTTATGCTGACTCAACCAATCCATCCTCAGAATCACTTCTAGGTCACCTAAATCAAACTCGATTAGGTTAGCCTTAAACTCCACTCCCTCAATTTTATTAGGAACATCCGGTAATCTCTTTGAACACTATTCCTCTTGTCCTGAAGGTAACACTATTGACATATCTATTGTATCTACTTTTCCCAACACAGGCTTTATTATTTCTAGAATCTTATTGGATACGCAAGAATATGTTGCCCTGGAATCAAACAAAACTTTAACAGGAAGAGAGTGAATAGAAAAGGTAGCAGTAATTACATCTTTACTAGCATTGGCATCATTTCGAGCCATCACATTCAGCTTTCTAGTGTTTGAGGTCTTAGTCTTTCCTCCTCCATTCCCACTTCCATTCCTATTTCCAGCTTGAGGAGTCATCTTTCCTCCCATATTTCCATGGAAATCCGTTTGCTGTCTCCCAGCTGAATTCCC
The DNA here is from genome assembly GCA_016808085.1 of Suaeda aralocaspica. Classification (NCBI taxonomy): domain Eukaryota; kingdom Viridiplantae; phylum Streptophyta; class Magnoliopsida; order Caryophyllales; family Amaranthaceae; genus Suaeda; species Suaeda aralocaspica. The sequence continues at coordinate 1,199,550 of PYUH01000223.1, forward strand.
TCTAAATTGAGAACCTTGTCCCTCCTTTCCCTTGTTCTTAGAGAAGCACGCATACTAATGGTGCCCAAGTTTGTTACACAACTGACAAGCCATTGGGTTCCCTGCACAGTCCTTTCCTGATTGATTGTTAGGAAACTTCTTGCAAAAGTACACACGCCCTCCTTGACTAGCCATTTGAGCTCTATTCCCATTTCCAGAAGTAGGTTTCCCAAAGTTTCCCCTGTTACCCTGGAAGTTGTTGTTGAAACGAGGTTTCTTAAATCCACCACGATTTCCATTTTGGTTGAAGTTTCCTCCACCATCCTTCCTTTTCTCCCTCGTCTCACCTTCTTTCTTTACCTCCTTCTTCTTCTTGCCTATGGCATATAGGTGTGCAGCTCTACCATATAACTTATCCAAGGATTCAGAGACTTGCCCAGCTAATTGTGACTGAAAGTCTAAGGGTAACCCTCTTTCGAATCGGCTATCCTTCAACCTCTCAGTTGCCACGTCCCCCTTAGCAAACCCAAGCGATTCTATGAACTTAGAGTAGTACTCGATGACAGACATACTTCCCATCTTAAGCTCTAGTAACCCTTCAGCTTTCTATTTCGGAAGGAACGTAGGATAGAACTTATTATGGATTTATTCCGGAAACATATCCCAATTAAACCCTGGTAAAGCCTAATCATGGCCTCATTTTGTGACCATCAAAGATCAGCTTCTCCTCTTAAATAGTAAACAACATGGTTCACCTTAAGCTCTTCTGGACACTCAACTGCCCCAAACAACTTGTTAAACTCTCTCAACCATCCCTCTAAAATAATTGGATTGTGCTCTCCTCGGTAAGTGGGTGGCTTACTTTGAGAAATATTCTTGAAAAGTTCCCCAGCCGGGTCACTACCATTTCCATTTCCTCTGGCAACTAACTGTTTAATTATAGTAGCTAATTGCCTCACTACCTTATTTAGCTGATTGTTGTTACGTTCAGCCATTTTATTTCTCCTGTAGAGGAAAAGACCTTTATATTAAATTATGTCTAACTCCAAGTTAGAACAACATAAACTTATAACATAAAACACTTTCTCGTTTCGTCTAACAAAAGAAGTTTTTCACTTAGTTTTGATTATTTACACAACCATTAAAATCAGAATAAAGCACATAAGAAATAAAAATAATTCCCTTTGTTCTATTCTACTTGAGGCTTCATTTCCTAAAAGAAAATTTTATTTAATTCCTCTTAATATTTCTTTATGGCTCACTACCACTTATTCATACTAACAAAAACAATAATCTAAAATTTTCAACATTCCAAACATAAAAAACGCTAAACAATATTAACAAAATTATATCTAAACAAAAATCCCTAAACATTAACATTGTCCTTTATGTCCCTTGACATTACATATTTCTTGGGTAAAAACTCAGGATCATTTTTTGTTTCATCTTTTGTGTCCTTTTCCATTTCCTCATCCACATCCTCCTCAGGATCAAGCTCTTCTTCATCCTCCTTAGAATCGGTTACCATGTCTACGTACACAGGAATTCTTGGATCCGGGTTCTCGATCTCATAGCACGAGCTATCCCTAGACTCATCACTCCTTGAACCTGAAGTAGTTTCTTTCACCATCATGTCTTCATTTTCCAAGCTACCTGGGCTTGGTGTGGGTGAGTTCTCCTCACTTGAATTCATCTCCTGATACTCGTTTTCCTTCCTAGCAAAGTGACCCTCCAATACCTCCTATCACAGCCCCACTGGCCAATTGCATCTTTATATTTAGAGTAATTTGGCTGTCCTCCAGCAAAGTGGAAATCACTAAATTTCGCCTTCATTTCTAGGTAGGGCAGACGGTCAGGCAAACAATTAACAATTAGGGCTTACACATGGTCAGGTTGGTCCCATTGTGGCAGCTATAATACCGTACTTATATACCACTACTAAAACCGTATCTTCCAAACGTACTGAGGTGGACTCTCATAGTCCTTTTTCTCCAAGGTTCCCATCTGTGTGTCTTTACTAGGCATACTATACGACATTCTGCACAACACTTAAGACTAATGGACCATCCTTCGTGCAACAAAACAATCTAACAGTTCTACAACAAAAGGTCTGGTGGCTAACATACAATTTCCATTACACATAACTACTCACATAAGCAACACCTTAAAACATGAACTTAAATGCATGAAAGAACGGAAAAGAAGTCTATCCTCCATCACCTTAAATGCATGAAAGAACGGAAAAGAAGCCTATACCCAAAATCACCACACGGTATTAAAGCAATAACACATAATACATACCTGAATTCCTTACATATCTGCACACATAATTTGTTTTTCAAAACTTAGTATTTTAAGAAATTAATATTTTTAGAAAAATTCCATTTCCAAAAACTTCCAAAAATATGAAATTCCTCTTTCCCAAAATAAAACTTAGGGTACCCCTAAAAATAGAATTTATTTTATTTCAAAAACTAAGCTCTGATACCACATTGTAACACCCTGTAATTTCCTAACTATCTACTCTATATTTTTCAGGAAAACATATCATAAATATTAAATCAATATTAGTATTAAAGCTTCTAATTAACGATGAAAAACCAAAGTGTTACCGCCACCGTGATAACGGCTAAGGCATTTATCAAATTACTACTGCGGAAGTCTTAAAACCAAAACCAATGTAAAATCTTAAACTTCAAAACAAATCTCCAACCAAATTTAAACCAACATCCAAAATAAAATTCAACTTAAAACTTTGTTACACTTTGGAACCATTTTAATGGCCCTTGAAAACCAAAACTGGAAACTTCGAAAATAAAACAACATCCAAATAAAAGTTAGAACTTCATAAGCAATAAAATTTAAAACTACAAAACTACACAGCTACCGCTCTCACTCCAGCCTAGCATGAAATGACATGCCCACTTTTACTTGTTGCTTTTCTTATTCTAGACAACTCCTCGCCAACAAGTGGGTCATTGTAGGGTGAAGTCCAAGACAAAACCATACACATAAATTAAACAGTCAGCAAAGTTGAGTACATAACTAATAAAGACTATGCAACAAGAACAACATGAACTAAAACATACACACATCTTAACTTTGACAACTCTTCTCCTGTGCCTAGACTCAACAAATTAATTGTTATATTTAGACTTGGGATTTTGCACCGACCGGGTTTCCTTTCACATAAAGTGATGAAATTCCAGCGCATTAAAAATATAAAAGAGTAAAACATCTTGTACCCCAATTAGAAGTCATTAACCACTGTTCCATACGACTCCCCCCTTTGTTCATACTCAATGTATATACGTTTCAAGAGTTTTGCTGCAAATCCTCTTACACTTTACGTGATTAAACGGTTTAACAATGTCATGACTCACATACAAAATTACATAAAAAACATGCACCAAATAAAGCAAGCCATATTAATTATCTTTGACTTAAAGTGATTCTAAAAATAATCTTAAGTGTTTCCTTTAATTAAACTGAACTTCCTTTACCACATATTAACTGTGAATGGCTACTATTTACTTTCTCCTTGACCACACATTAAACTGTGACTGGCAACGTGTATAAAAATAATTGCTCATTTACACTTTTTAGTCATGTGAATAAAAATTCAAAAACTACTTTTCTTGTTGATTAAGTAACTAACCAATTTTAATAACTTCCTTTCTTTATTCATAAGCTATTGGCCAAATTAAACTGATCATGACATTCCAATTTAATCTTTGTTGAATTTATATCGCCAAAACATGGCATGTCAAAATAATATAAAATCATATTTCTAATAAAACTTGCCATGCACATCAATTCGTAATCCAAACAAGCATAACAACATATCATGACTTAAAGGATCAACCAAGTATGAATTCTAATTCTTATGTTTGTCTTTAGTACTTATGTACCTTGTGAAATAGTAGTGATCCGCCAAAACTTCTAAAAGTTGATTAATTCAAAGTCTCCTACATTGAGAAAACCGAAACTAAATTAAAACCTTGTTGACTAAGTTCTACAACAACTCTAAACTAACATTCTATATTGGAAACTTGTCCAAACATTCACTTTAATTTTTCTATTGCAGAATTACTCGATTTTCGGACACTTGTTTATTCTTTATAAAACCTCAACCTACATTTTATGTCACTTTATAAAAGTGGACAGCAATTTAAAATAGTCAAAATTTCTTGAAAAGCCTCAAAAACAACACAATTCAATCATACAATGTAATACTTAACTTAAATGATTAATTCATGCTAATTACGTACTTTAGAATCCTAATTATTCACTTTACAAAATCCGGACAGCATGTTAAACATGCTTAAATGATTCTAATAATCCCACCTTTTACACATCTGAAATTAACAGTCCTACCTTTCGATTATCTCACAACAATCCCACCTTTATACTTCATTTTCTTTTATTGAGCTTTTTACACCATAATCATTTTTTTCATTTCTTTTTGTTTTTTTAATTAATAAAACTGATTTAAATTGAAAAAAAACACTCCAACACACAATTTTCTCAATTCTTTTTGTTTTTTTTCATTAATAAACTGATTTCATATAGTTTTTTTTTGTTTAGTGATTTTTTTTGTTTAATAAAAAAAGCACTCCACCAATCATGTAATGCCACGTGTATAAATTACCCACTAATTAAGTTATTAACTGGTAAGGACCAATAAAAGAAAACAAGCCACAAAGGTGGGACTATTATGAGATAGTCAAAAGGTGGGACTGTTATATTCAAATGTGTAAAACGTGGGATTATTAGAATCAATTTTTCATGAAACATATGAAAAATCATGTGTAACACCATAGAATCAACATGTGACCATACTAGCATAATATGAACACTTAAAACTTATTTTAACTTGCTTTTATAAAATTTTTAGATTTATTAATTAACTTTAAACTCATAGAAAACTCATAAAAACATCATAAATTCATCATAAAACTCTTTCACAATCAACTTATATCATTATGAAACCAATCTATGCTTTAGAATAATTAATCATAAGCCAAAACATGTTCATAATATTTATTTTATTGATTTTCATGATTACAAAATATCGACAGAAATTTATTTTATATTTAAAGCCTTTAATAATTAGTCTAAACTTCATAAAATCATCATAAATTCACCCAACAACAATTCATGATCATAATATTGAAGTTTAAATCATTAAAACACATAAAAAATCTAGAATTTCATTGCTTTATAAACCCAAATCTAAAATTTCATGAACAACAAATTAATTCATGGTTTAAAACAAATCATAACTTCATAAAACATGATTAAAACTTATAAAAACATGATTAAACATAAATATAAACATGAATTTGCAAAAATTAAATCAAAAAGAAAGAAGAAGAAAAAAAAATTCTATTGAAAAATAACTCGATTTTCGAAAACTTGTTTATGCTTTATAAAAAATTCAACATACATTTTATGTCACTTTAGAAAAGTGGACAACAATTTAAAATACCCAAAATTTCTTGAAAAACCTAAAAAATAACACAAATCAATCAAACAATGTAATACTTAACTCATATGATTAATTCATGCTAATTACATACATTAGAATCCTAATTATTCACTTTACAAAATCCGGACAACATGTTAAACATGCTTAAAATCATTTTTAAACTTTATGAAACATACTGAAAACCATATGTAACAGTATAGAATCAACATGTGATCATACTAGCATAATATGAACACTTAAAACTTATTATAACTACAACAATTTGTCACTTGTGCCACAGGAGAAATTGTGGTGCAAGTAAAAAAATCTCGTGGCTATATAGTTTTGCAACGGAAAATTTTATAATAATTATCGTGGCGCAAGTGGCCGTGGCTATGTTTTTGCCATGGGAAAATAGAGGTTGTGGCATGAATATTAAATTATGCCACAAATAATCCCGTGGCGAAAAACTACCTTCGCCACATGTATGACCATGGCTAATTTAATTGTTTGCCACAAGTACTACCGTGGCTAACTATTTCATTTCCCTAACATTATTATGGCTACTAAACAATTAGCCACAAAATATCCCATGGCTAAGAAATAAAACTAGCCACTAATTATGTTGTGGCAAATATATTATACATGGCTATATACATACCAAGTTCTGACATATACGACACTTTAATATCCAACAATCTCTATTGACTGAGGTTTTTTTAGACATTTATTACCAATAATATAAAATACAATTAACAAATCTTAGAACAATGAAATAATATATTCATATTAATAATATAATGTACTTTTGAAACAATGAAACCTTTACATAATAATGTACTTAAAACTAGCATACTAAGAACTAAAACATACTATTATTATTTATAATCAACAAAGTAAAGTCGATTGTTCAATAATTTTAAAAAAATAAAGTAAAACTACAAAGTTCTCTATATTATTGCCACTAATATGCTTCTTGTGTTGTTGCTTGCCATCTATGCATTTCTTTGTATAGTACCAACCTACAAGCACATCACCACAATAAATAAGTAATGTCTGATGAGTTAATGTCTCATACTAGGAAAAATCGAATTTTGAATGCATTTACAGACTTCATGCATCCTTTTCAGTAATGTCTGGCAACTTAATTTTAATTTGATGAACGATATACCTTACAAAGTCTAGCTCACTTGATGAAGAAACCATGGTGTATGACTCTTATTGTCATTCTAAGTTATCCTGGCAAACTCATTATTTTCTTAACCCTTAAATTAATCTTGCTTGTTACCATGGAATATATTTCATCTAGACTTCACAATGCATTAGTTCAACAAACATATCAGCCATAGCAAGCATCTTTTCTAGCTTCTTCAGCCTCCTTTCTAGCATCCTCAACCTCTTTTCTAGCATTCTCTGCATCTTTTTTTTCTTCTTGAACAGCTTGCCAAGCAGTCTTTTTAACCTCAACAACCTATTGAGCAAGATCCAATCAGATTATCTTTTAGAATAATTCAAAATCCATATACTATTGTAACAACTGTAAATGACCACTAGTGACAAAATTATCAAAATAAATTGCATAAACATATACAATCATACAATCAATGTAAGTTCTTGTTAAAATCAAAGTTGTTCAACAAATCAAGGAATTCATATTTTACCATATTAAGAACATAATGATCAAAAAGAGACTAGGGCCAATGTATACCTCGAGAGGCAAGAGAACTGTGCTATAGCATCTGCCACCAAGCAACCTTACTATTACTGCCTAGCACTGATCTTAGTACTAGAAACCACCAACTCCAAACACCAAAGAGTAGTCTTTTTCTGCCACAAAACAAAGTCACCAGGTTCTGTGGCACAAACTCACCAGCTAAATAATAGATTATGTATATCGCCACTGAATATTCCCGCGAGGCATTTCATCCAACACTTTATGCTCAGTTTAAAACCCAGAACATAAAAATCAACTAAAATCGTTTAGAGGTTGTTTTTTATTCAACAATCATTCAAAAAAACGAATACCCAGATAAAAAAAATCAATACCCTAATCTCCAATCTAACATAAAAAAATAATAATTAATAATAATAATTGAAATAGAATTAGGAGTAAAATTAAGGGAAAGTACCGTATACGCCCAACAATTGTGAGTAGCACGATTGTCTCGCACCTACAGAAATCAATTTCAGAAATTTGAAATCCAAAATCTAACTACCTAACCAAAAGGACACACGTAATCTATATGGATTACCTCCGATAGAATGGAAATAGCCGGTTGTTCATTCGAAACCGAGGCAGTTATTTTTAAATTTTGTTGGCACAAAAATTTCAAAAGAAAAATGTAAGGTTATTGATACACACCTCAGGAAGAAAATGATGAAGAAATTAAAATCTGGAATGAAGTATACAAGGAGACGCGAATTTCAAAATCCATAGTAATTGAATCAAGTATTCTGAATCTGGAATTGCTTCAAATCTGAAATCTTTAGTCGGTTTTTTGTGTTTTCGTTAGTGCTTTATTGAACCAAATTTTGTCTTTGTAAAATTGAAAATTAATGAAAAAAATGGTAGAAAATCTAGAACCTTATGTCGGGTTTTCATGTTTCGAAGGATCTCAACTCCAATATTTTCGAAATGGCATCAAAACTAACCTTCATAATTTCACTACCAAATTAAATGAATAGTATTGAATTTTGGGGTAGATTTTTTGCTGAGTTAATGATTTTAAAGATGAATGAAAATATGAAAGGCAAGAGCAAGAAGATGATGGAATGAGAAGAAACAATAAATGTTTTGAGGTTTAAATCTTACAAAAGAAAAGAAAAGAAAAGGGAGAATGAAAATGAAGTCTGCCAGGTTTAGGTCTTAGGAAAGAAATGAAAATTATGAATAGGGAATGCTATAGCAACGGTTCCAAAGAAAAAATTGAAACTAATCACTTTTTGCAACGGTTATTGTAAAACCGTTGCAAATGTCGTTGCCTATTCTATCTATTGCAATGATTATTTAAAAACTGTTGCTAAAGTCATTACAACAACTTCAACTGTTGCTAAAATCGTTTTTATGTAGTAGTGAACCAGTTTTTATGTAGTCGTTATTTAAAAAGAGGGTTCCAAAGTCATTATTTAAAAACCAGTTTTTATGATTATTTAAAAACCGTTGCTAAAGTCATTACAACAACAACAACTTCAAGCATTGCAAAAGAGGGTTGCAAATGCTCTTTTATGTAGTAGTGAACCAGTTTTTATAGATTAATTAGGTATAATATTTAAGTTATGTTATGAAAAAGGTTATTTTCTTTTGGTGTGAAGTTAACCAAATAAATTCTCAAAATGTATATGTAATTTTATTAAAATAAAAGGTTTGGTAGTATGGAAATGGGTCCTAGAGGCCTTTTTTGGAAAAAATACTTGCCCAAATCCCCTTTGGGAATTTTCCGTGACGTAGAGCTCGAAAAAATAATCAATTTGAAAAAAAAATTGCTTCGTTTGGACACCCGAGCGTTAAAATATGCCTTTTTGAAGTTTTTTTTATTAAATTCATTTAATATTTTTCCTCGTTTAGGGGTATTTGGTATAGTTCATTTACATGCAATAGTATAATTAGTAATATTGTTAATTTTATAAAATTGAAATAGCGTGATGATCTTATTTTAATAATTTTATAATCGATAAATTTCTATTGAATGATTTATAAAAAATCAACATTACATATACAATTGTTTCTATTTCTACCTTTTGATTTTAGACTAATATAATTAATATGATTACCATATATAGGCTTGCCACAAAAAACAAAAATTTCCATGGCATAACATATATTAGCCACGAAAATAAACAAAATGTGTGGCATAATTTATGTTAGCCACGTCGAAATAAAAATACCCATAGCATAACCATATTTTGCCACTAAATCACTTCTAGCCGTGGCACAAATTTAATGAGTAATTAATGTTATATGTCAAAATATTTTTTTCCCGTGGCTAGATGATAATATGCTACGAATGTAGAATTTCCATGGCATAATACGTGGCCCAAGTAATTTATTGTTGTAGTATTTTAACTTGCTTTTATAAAATTTTCAAATTTATTAAGTAACTTTAAACTCTTAAAAACATCATAAATTCATCATAAAACTCTTATACAATCTATTAACATCATTATGAAACCAATCTATGCTTTAAAGTAATTTTTCATAAGCCAAAACATGTTCATAATATTTATTCTATTGATTTTCATGATTACAAAATTTGGGCAAAAATTTATTTTATGTTTAAAGCTTTTAAAAATTAATATAAACTTCATAAAATCATCATAAATTCACCCAACAAAAATTCATGATCATAATATTAGTGTTTAAATCATTAAAGCTCATAAAAAATCAAGAATTTCATTGTTTTATAAACCCCAATCTAAAATTTCATGAACAACAAATTAATTCGTGCTTTAAAATAAATCATAACTTCATAATACATGATTGAAACTTATAAAAACATGATTAACCATAAATATAAACATGAATTTGCAAAAATTAAATCAAAAAGAAAGAAGGAGTACCTTTCGTGAGGTCCTCGAACAATTTCCTGTGAATGCTTGGAAAACGACTTTCGGGATTGAAGTTTTCGAAGAAGTGTTTAAGAAATTTTTAGAGTGAGAAAGTAGAGACAAGTTAGAGAGAGAGAGTGTGTGTGATGAGTTGTGTGAATGATAGTTGATCAATGATAAATGTTGAATGAAGGAGAGGCGTCCCTTTTGTAGGCCTTGGAGGCTTGCTTGAGCGCCCTAGAGTCAAGAGAGCGTATAGGCTCCCAACGAGCGTCTAAGCGCCCAACGAGCGTCTAGGCACTTAGCGAGTGTCTATGCGCTCAGCGAGCGTCCATGTCCTCGCGTTAAGCGGTTGTGGCCCGAGACTCGATTCTTGTTGTTTTACGTCGTTTGCCTAAAGTTATTTTACGTCGTACGGAATCTTTTGGGTTCCTTGGTGTACGCACCCAAGTCGCTTATTTATGAAATGATTTGTTTTGAAATAAAATGTTTTTAAATGCGGCTCGACCATCGGAACTTGTCGTCGGCTATTTCCAGCGATCATTCATTCATTTTTCAAGCATTCAATTTATGGAAATCGGACTTGTTGCGACGTGGTACACGTTAATCATCGGCCTTCTGGTGGGACCAAATGTAGTTGTTTACATGTAATACCCCATATTTTCACGTATTACAAGGAAGTATTTTTGTATTTTATACGTGTATTTTTGAAAAATTTATTGAAAAATTGTGTTATATTAAATAAAAATAATATAAAATATGCTTTAATTAAAAATAATTATTTGTGTTTATAAATAATATTTTATGTTTTATAAAATATTTTCAAAGGCTTCTAAAAAAAGAATTTTTAAGAGTTTCCTAATTTATTTTAAGCCAAAGGCCTAAAGGTAATTTTCACTTTTTAGGATACGTATGGGCTTTACCAAATCCTACTTTGGGGGCTATAAATACCCTTTAAAACCCAAATTTTCGGATTTCATCCCTCATAATTGTTATCAGGATTCCAAATCTAGAGAGAGAAAAAAAGGACCAAGTTGTCCGTAAAAAAAAATTTGTTTGTTCGGTTTTTACGGAAAAAAAGAAGAAAAAAGGAGTTCTTTTGTTTTTGGAGCCCTCGTCAGAGCCGTCGGCGCCGTTGCTCGTCACTGCCGGCCACCTCGCTCCTCCCCCTTTCGGTAATTTCGAACTTAATAAAAAAAAATTTATCCTTCTTTCTTTCTGATTCAATCTTGCAAATTCATGTTCATATTTATGTTTAATCATTATTTTATAAGTTTCAATTGTGTTTTGTGAAGTTATGATTTTTTTTAAAGCATGAATTAATTTGTTGTTCATGAAATTTTAGATTAGGGTTTATAAAGTTATGAAAGTTTTGATTTTTATGAGTTTTTATGATTTAACTTTCAATATTATGATCATGAATTGTTGTTGTGTGAATTTATGATGGTTTTATGAAGTTTAGATTGATTTTTAAAGGCTTTAAAAATAAAATAAGTTGCTGTCCAAATTTTGTAATCATGAAATTCAATAGAATAAATATTATAAACATGATTTGGCTTATGAAAAATTATTATAAAGCATCGATTGGTTTCATAATGATATTAGTTGATTGTAAAAGAGTTTTGCCATGAATTTATGATGCTTTTATGAGTTTTTCATGAATTTAAAGTTAATTAATAAATCTGGAAATTTTATAAAAACATGTTAAAATAACTATTAAATGTTCATATTATTCTAGTATGATCACATATTAATTCTATGATGTTACATGTGATTTTTGGTATGTTTCATGAAGTTTAAAAGTGATTTTAAGCATGTTTAACATGCTGTACAGTTTTTATAAAGTGAATAATTAGGCTTTTAAAGTATGTAATTAGCATGAATTGATCATATAAATTAGATAATACATTGTATGATTGATTTATGTTGTTTTTGAGGATTTTCAAGGAGTTTTGGTAGTTTTAAAATGCTGTCCACTTTTCCAAAGTGACATAAAATTTATGTTGAGGTTTTATAAAGTATAAATAAGTCCCGAAAACTAAGTAATCTTGCAATAGAAAAATTAAAGTGTAGTATGGAATTGAATAGAGACGATAAGGAATCTTTTGGACATGTTTCAAATATTGAAGTTAGTTTAGTATTGTTGTAGAACTTAGTCAACTAGGTTTTAATTTAGTTTCGGTTTTCTTTATGTAGAAGACTTTGAATTAGTCAACTTTAAGAAGTTGTGGCGGAGCACCACTATTTCACAAGGTATGTAAGTACTAAAGACAAACATAAGAATTAGAATTCATGCTTGGATGATCGTCGATGTTATGAAATATTGTCATGCTTATTTGGATTATGAATTTACATGAATGACAAGTTCAATTAGAAGCATGATTTCATATTATCTTGACATTCCATGTTAAATAGCAATATAAATTTTATAAGATTGAATAGGAATGTTATGATTAGTTTAATTTGGCCAATAAATTATTAATAAAGGAAGGAAGTTATTTTAAGTTGGTTAGTTACTTAATCAACAGGAAAGGTAGTTGTGAATTTTTATTCACATGATTAAAGAAAGTTAAAGAGCAAATTGTTATACATGTTGCCATTCACAGTTTAATGTGTAGTTAAGGAGAAAGTAAATATTTAGCCACTCACAATTAATGTGTGGCAAAGGAAGTTCAGTTTATTCAAAGAACACACATGATATTATTTTTGAATCAGTTAAAATTGAAGATAATTAATATGACTTGCTTGATTGGATGCATACTTTTATGTGATGTTATCTGTGAGTCATAATATTGTTAAACCGGTTAATCATGTAAAGTGTAAGAAGATTTGCATCAAAACTCTTGGAACGTATATACCTTGAGTATGAATAATGGGGGGAGTCGTAAGGAACATAGATCTATGACTTCTACCTGGGGTACAAGACGTTGTTCTCTTTCATATTTATTATGCGTTGTGATTCCGTCACTTTATGTGACATAGGTAATAAATTCTTGGAGTTGCTTCCAAGTTGGTGCCCAATGGGTCGATTTTAAAGGAAAGGAAACCGTTCGATGTAGAATCAAAAAGTTTAAATATAATAGTTAATTGGTTGAGTCTATGCACAGGTGAAATGTTATCAAAGGTAAGTTGTGTGTATGTTTTAGTTTATGTTGTTTTGTTGCATAGTCTTTAGTAGTTATGTACTCAGCTTTGATGACTGTTTGTTTTGTGTGCATGGCTTTGTCTTGGACTTGCCCCTACAATGACCCACTTGTTGGTGAGTAGTTGTCTAGAATAAGAAGAGTTACAGGTACAAGTGGGCATGTGTCATTTCATACTGCGCTAGAGTGAGAGCGCTTGCTGTGTAGTTTGTAGTTTTAAATTTTATTGCTTATGAAGTACAAACCTTTATTTGAATGATGTTTTCTTTTCAAAGAATTCTGTTTTGGTTTTTAAGGCCATTAAAATGGTTCCGTAGTGTAATAAAGTTTTAAGTTGACTTTATTTTGGATGTTGGTTTAAATATGGTTTTGAGACTTGTTTTGAAGTTTAGTTTTAATTTGGTTTGGTTTATGAATTCCGCTATAGTACTTTGATTAATGCCATAGCCGTTCTCACAGTGGCGGTAATACTTTGGTTTTTCCGTTGTTAGTAGTTTTAACAATTATAATTCTTTAATATTAATAATGTGTTTTCCGGAAAAATACAGAGTAGAAAATTAGGAAATTCCTAGGTGTTACAAAGTGGTTACCAGATGTTAGGTTTTGAAATAAAATAAATTTTATTTTTGGGGGTACCCTAAGTTTTATTTTGGAAAGAGGAATTTCTTATTTTGGAAAGTTTTTGAAAATTAAATTTTTCTAAAAACAGTAATTTCCGAAGATGGAAAGTTTTGAAAAATAAATTATGTGTGCAGGTATGCAAGGAATTCACGTATGTATTATGTGTGATTACTTTAATACCATGTGGTGAGCTTGGGTAGGAAGTTTGGGCATATACGATAGACTTTATTTCCGTTCATTCATGCATTAAAGTTCATGTTTGAAGGTGTTGCTAATGTGAATAGTTGTGTGTAAAGGAAATTGTATGTTAGCCACAGGACCCCTTTTGTAGAACTGTTAGTTTGTTTTGTTTTGGGAAGGATGGACCATTAGTCTTAATTGTTGTGCAGGATGATGTATAGTATGCCTTGCCACAATAGGATATTCTTGGAGAAGAAAAACTATGAAAGTCCACCCCAGTATCTTTGGAAAATACGGTTTAACTCTTGGTACATGAGTACTGTATTGAAGCTGCCACAATGGGACCAGCCCGACCATGTATCAGCCCTAATTGTTAAGTGCTCGCCCGACCGTTCTCCCTACCTAGAAATCAAGGCAAAATTTAATGATTTCCACTTTGTTGGAGGACTTCCGAACTACTTTAAATATAAGGATGCAATTGGCCAATGGGGTTGTGATTGGAGATTTCTTGGAAAGTTATATTGCTAGGAAAGAGAAGGAGTATCAGGAGATGAATGCAGGTGATGAGAACCCGCACACACCAATCCAAGATAGTCAAGGAAGTGAAGACATGATGGTGATGGAGACTACTACTGGTTCAAGGATTGGTGAGTCAAACTATAGTTCATGTCATGAAATGGAGAACCCAGATCAAGTAATTCTAGTGTATATAGACATGGTAACCCATTCTGAAGAGGATGAAGAAGAGCTAGATCTCGAGGAAGAAATGGAAGTTGATACAAAAGATGATCCTTAATTTATACCAAAGAAATATGTGTTGTCAAGGGACACGAAGGACAATATTAATGTTTCGAGATTTTGTTTAGATATAATTTAGTTAATATTGTTTAGTATTTCTGATGTTTAGAATGTTGAACAATTTAGATTATTGTTTATGTTAGTTTAAATAAGTGGCAGTGAGCCATAAGAAATAATGAGAGGAGTTAAGTAATAAATTTCTTTTAGGAAATAAAGCCTCAAGTAGAGTAAAACCAAGGGAATTATTTTTATTTCTTATCTGCTTTATTCTTATATTAATAGTTGTGTAAACAATCAAAACAAAGTGAATCATTCGCTCTAAAAGAATGAAACTTCTTTTGTGAGACAAAATGAGAAAGTGTTTTATGTTATAAGTATATGTTCTTCTAACTTACAGTTAGACTTAATTTAATATAAAGGTCTTTTCCTCTACAGGAGAAATAGAATGGCTGAATGTAACAACAATCAGCTGAACGAAGTAGTGAGGCAATTAGCTACTGTAGCTGAACAGTTAGCTGCAAGAGGAAATGGAAATGGTAGTGACCCTACTGGGAACTTTTCAAGAAGATTTCTGAAAGTAAGCCACCCACTTACCAAGGAGAGCAAAATCCAACTATTCTAGAGGGATGGTTGAGAGAGTTTAACAAGTTGTTTGGGAGTTGAGTGTCCAGAAGAGCTTAAGGTGAACCATGTTGTTTACTATCTAAGAGGAGAAGATGATTTATGGTGGTAAGAAAATGAGGCTGTAATTAAGGCTTTACCAAGGTTTAATTGGGATATGTTTCGGGAGAAAATTCGTAATAAGTTCTATCTTGTGTTCCTGCAAAAACAGAAAGCTGAGAGAGTTTCTAGAGCTTAAGAAGGGAAGTATTTCTATCACTAAGTACTACTCAAAGTTCATAGAATTGTCTAGGTTTGCTCCCGAGGCCGTAGAAACTGAGAGGTTGAAGGCTAGTCGTTTTAAAAGAGGGTTACCCTTAGACCTTCAGCCACAATTAGCTGGGCAGATCTTTGAATCTTTAGATGAGTTATATGGTAGATCTGCACACCTGTATGCCATAGACCAAAAGAAGAAGGAGGTACAGGAGGAAGGTGAGTCAAGGGAGAAAATGAAGGATGGTGGAGGAGACTTCAACCAACAAGGAATTCATGGAGGATTTAAGAAACCTTGTTTCAACAACAACTTTCAGGGTCATAGGGGAAACTTTGGGAAGCCCACTTTTGGAAATGGGAATAGAGCTCAGATGGCTTGTCAAGGAGGGCGTGTGTACTTTTGCAAGAAGTGTCCTAATAATCACCTAGGAAAGGACTGTGCAGGAAACCCAATGTCTTATCGGTTGTGTAACAAACTTGGACACCGTAAGTATGAGTGCTTCTTTAAGAACAAAGGAAAGGAGGGAAAAAATTCTCAAGCTAGGAGGAATTTAGACGGGGGACAAGAAAAGGGTTTCCAAGGATATATGGGAGGAAAGGTGAGACCTCAAGCTGGATATAGGAATGGGAGTGGGAACGGAGGAGAACAGACTAAGACCTCAAATACTGGAAAGCTGAATGTGATGGCTCGAAGTGAAGCGGATGCTAAAAAGGATGTGATTACTGGTATTTTTTCTATTCATTCTCTTCCTGTTAACGTTTTGTTTGATTCTAGTGTAACGTATTCCTTTGTATCCACTAAGATTCTAGAAAAGTTAAAGCATGTGTTGGGAAAAATAGATACAATAGATATGTCAATAGTGTTACCCTCAAGACAAGAGGTGCAGTGTTCAAGGAGTTATCAGGATGTTCCGATTGAAATTGAGGGAGTGGAGTTTAAGGCTAACCTAATCAAGTTTGATTTAGGTGACTTAGAAGTGATCCTAGGGATGGATTGATTGAGTAAGCATAAGTCTAAGATTTTATGTGAATCACATAAGATCTCGTTAATGAATAAGGGTAAGAAGGTGAGCTATTGGAGGGAAGGAAGACCAAAACACAACAATATAGTGTCAGCAATGAGGTTTGCTAGGTTTGTGAGGAGAGGTTTACCCATTTACCTTTGTATTGTGAGGGATGTGGATCGTATTGAGACTAAGAAGCCTGAGGATATTGAGGTAGTAAGGGACTTTCTGCACGTGTTTTCGGAAGAGATTCCGGGGGTGCCTCCTAAATGAGAGATTGAATTTACTATAGACTTAGTCCTAGGAACAACTCCTATTTCCAAAGCACCCTATTGGATGGCGCCTGCATGTAACACCCTGGTTTTCTCCTTCCTAAAACTACTAACATTTCCGGAAAACATTTATAAAATAATCGAGCCCCAACTACTTTAGAAAACCAAAGCATTACCGCCACCGTGAAAACGGCTAAGGCATTTACCAAAGTACTACAGCGGAAGACTTAACTTTTAAAAACAAACAAACCAAAACAACTTAATTAAAATAAACTTCAAACCAAATCCCATGATACTTTATAACAACTTGGAACCGACATGATGGCCCTTCAAACCAAAAATATTTAAAACTTTTAAAAACACGTTATCCATCATGATATAATAAATAGCATAATAGTCACTTAATTTTTAAGCAAATACAAAACAACATGAACACTCTTCACTCAATCCCAGCATGATCGACTAGATGCCCACCTGAAACCTGTTGTACATCTTTATTCAAGACTTCTATCGCCATAATAAATGGGTCATCGTAGGGCCAAACAAAGATTAGCCATGCACACAAAGCACGTAATCAGCAAAGCTGAGTACCTAAGCATTAAAGACAATGCAACACACTGCATGAATAATCCTAGGCAAGAGCACAAAGTAAAACATCAACCATACCTTTACCACAATTGCAACATCATAAGACTCTAAGACTCTTACTTCAGAATTAATTATTATATAATTGGATTCGCAGAACGGGCTCCTTCCTATAAAATAAATAATTGCCCAAAGGGCACCAACTGGGAGCAACTCCAAGAAGGTATTACTATGCCATCTAGTGGCGGAATTCCAGCGCATATAAGATAAAAATCTAAAAATAGAAGTACAACGTCTTGTACCCCTAAACTAGGAGTTGAATCCTCTGTTAGACAACCCCCCCCCATGTTCATACTCAAGGTAATATGTTCCAAGAGTTGGTGCGAATCCTCTTTCACTTTACGTGATTAACCATTTTATACTTGTGATGACACTCACAAAAAAAACATAACAGCAAACAACACACAACACAAACAAACATGACAAACACCAAAAAACAAAAAGGACAAACCAACCCGCCCACACAAACGAGGGAAACGTTCCAACAGTCCACACAAAACGGAGAAAACCACAGCACACAGAAAACGGAGGGGAAAAATAAAAATGCCAAAAACACTAGAAAAATCACAACCCGGCTCATAAAAAATAACATAACTCATGGATGACTACTAGTCAACTTCTTTTATTACACATGCATCCAAACATCCTTGATGTTATTAATAATATATATATAATAGAATGCTAAATAATACTCATGGATATCATGTAATCATGCATACTTGAACATGCTCATATAAGTCAACAAAAGTCAACAAGAGTCACATAACATACTTCATATCATATAGTTTCTAACATGAAACTTATATATTCAATCTACTACTAGCATGATCCTAGAGATGATATTCTACTCATGAATCTTTAGTACTTACGTACCTTGTATAATGCGGTGATTCGCCACTACTTCTAGAACTCACTTGATTCGAATCCTCCTATAAAACATAAGAGGAAAACTATATAGAAAAAACCTCTTTGACTAAACTTTATAGCAACTCTTAAACTACTTTTTACTAGTGGATAAACATCATAACCTTCCTTACTATGTCTCTATTCAATTCCATAACTTGTCTCTTTATTTTTTTTTCAAAAACTTCTTTATTTTCATTACTTCCAAAAATGGCAGCTTTACTTTAATTATTCAAGCCCTTAAAACCTCTAAAACACTTATTTTGCATAAAAACACCATATTAAATCTTATAGGTTTATGGTTCGATTCTATGCATTAGAATTTAATTTGAAACTTGTAAGTAATAACACTTAATTTTACTTCTTAAACATGCCTTAATAAAAATTACAGCATTATTTATTAATTAAAAATCCTTTTAGACCTCTCTAAACTTCATGAAAAGCCCTAAAAACAAACATGGATTGATCAATTCATGTAATACTTAACTTATAGATTAATTCATGCTAATTACATACTTTAAAACATTAATTATGAATTTATAAAATCTGGACAGCTTATAAATCATACTTAAAATCATCTTTAAACTTCATAAATCATATAAAAATATATGTAGTGATCATAGATTTCATATATGATCATACTAGCGTAATATGAACACTTAAACTTGTTTTAACATGTATTTAACAATTTTCAGATTTGTTTTAATACTTAAATTGTTAAAAACCAATCTAAACCTCATAATTTAATCATACAATCATATATAATTAAACTATGATCATACCATTCAATCTAGATCATAAAAATAATTAAAACAATAAAACCAACTTCTCAAACCCTAATTAAAATTTCATGATCAACTTTTAAATCTATAATTACAAATCATAAAAACATGATTATAAATCATAAAACATTACTAAACATGATCATAACATAATTATTAAAAATGCTTAAGAATAAATTAATTAGAAGAAAGAGTTTTTTTTTTTTTTTTTTTTTTTTTTTGTACCTACGAAAATCACGGAGAAGGCAAAGGGGAGGAGGAGGTGGCGCGACGGCCGGCCGGCGGCAGGGCGCAGCAGCGGCGCAGCAGTGGCGGAGAGGTGGCCGGCGACTTCGGTCCTCTTCGTCGCTTCTCCCTTCGTTTTTTTTTTTTTTTTTTTCTCTCTTCTCTCTTTTGCTTTTGGAAATCCTAACTTGAAGCTTGGGAAATTCTGATTTTTGGTTTAAAAAGGGGTGATTTAAAGCCCCAAAAGGATTTAGAGTTGGTTTAGGAAAAGCCCAAAAGGTCTAATTGAAGTGGGATTAGTTTTGGGCCCATAATTAAACTAATCATGGCAACCCATTAAAAACACTTTTAAAAGCCTTACAAAATATTTTCACACATTTTAAGACCTTCATAAAAATTATTTTATGACCTTATAAAAATTTATTTCTTTAAAATAAAGTAAATAAAACTCCGTAATTAATTAAATTCCTTTAATTAATTATTTTCAAATACTTTTATTCCTTTAAAATACGTAAAATGTACGTATAAATACTATTTTAATTTTATAACGTGTATAAAATTACGGGGTATTACACTGCAGAAATGAGTGAGTTGAAAGAGCAGTTACAACAGTTGTTGGAAAAAGGTTACATTAGGCCTAGTGTTTCATCTTTGGGAGTATCGGTACTGTTTGTAAAGAAGAAAGATGGGAGTTTGAGGTTATGTGTTGACTATAGAGAGCTGAATAAGGTGACAATAAAAAATAAGTATCCTTTACCGAGGATTGATGACTTGTTTGATCAATTGAAAGGAGCTACTGTGTCTTCAAAGTTTGATTTGAGGTTAGAATACCATCAGTTGAAAATTGCTAATAAAGACATACCGACAACTGCTTTTCGTACGAGTTATGGGCACTATGAGTTCACCGTTATGCCTTTTGGGTTAACCAATGCGCCAACAATTTTCATGGATCTAATGAATAGGATTTTCCAATGATTTTTGGATAACTTTTTGGTTGTTTTTATTGATGACATCTTGGTGTACTCTAAGAGTAAAGAAGAACATGTGGAACATTTGAGGACAATGTTGATGACATTAAGGGAGAATGAATTGTATGCTAATTTCTCTAAATGTGAATTCTGGTTGGAGAAAGTAGCATTCTTGGGGCATATTGTGTCTCAAGAGGAAGTTGAAGTAGATCCAGCCAAGATTGAAATAGTAAAGGAGTGGCCTACACCTAAGAATGTAACGGATGTACGGAGTTCCTTAGGGTTAGCAGGTTATTATAGGAGGTTTGTGAAGAAATTTTCGAGGATTGCTAAACCAATGACGACGTTAATGAAGAAAGACTGTAAGTTTGAGTGGAGTGATAAGTGTGAAGCGGCATTTCAAACCTCAAAGGAGCGCTTGACTACAGCTCCAGTGCTAACTTTACCAGATGGAAGTGACTCTTATGTTGTGTATAGTGATGCTTCTAAGAATGGTTTGGGATGTGTGTTAATGCAAAATAGAAAGGTGATTCCATATGCGACAAGGCAATTGAAACCATATGAGGCAAACTACCCTACTCACGATCTTGAGCTAGCAACAATCATGTTTGCTTTAAAGATATGGAGACATTACTTGTATGGGGTGAAGTGTAGGATATACACAGACCACAATAGTTTAAAGTACTTTTTCACTCGGATAGATTTAAACATGAGACAGAGGAGATGGCTTGAGTTGATCAAGGATTATGACTTAGATATCCAATACCATAAAGGGAGGCCAATGTGGTAGCAGATTGTTTATATCGTAAAACGAAGCATGGAGTGAATACTTTGGTGGCTGCTAATGAACTATGTAAGGATATAGAGAGGTTGAGGTTAGAAATAATGGAAGGAGAGTTGGAAGGAATTATTTGTAATCTTAGTATCCAACCAACAATATTTGAGGAAATTAAGAAAAACCAGGTGGGAGATGTGAAATTGGACAGAATTAAGGAAAAATTGAAAACAGGAAAGGCTATGGACTTTCAGATCCATGAGGATGGGAGTTTAAGGTATAAAGGAAGATGGTGTGTACTACAGAAATGTGAGGATCTGAAACGAAGAATCGTGGAGGAGGGTCATAATACCCCGTATTCTGTGCATCCTGGAGGAGATGAGCTGTATAAAGATTTAAAGAAGTTGTATTGGTGGTCTAGGATGAAAAGAGAAGTGGCTGAATTGGTGAGCAAGTGTCTTACATGCCAAAAGGTGAAACTTGAGCATAAGAGACCACAAGGAGAGGTCCAACCACTTGAAATACTAGGATGGAAATAGGATTGCATATCAATGGACTTTGTGACTTGCTTGCCAAAGTCAAGAAATCAAAATGATACCCTTTGCGTTGTGGTGGATAAGCTTACTAAGTCAGCAGTGTTTATACCCATGAAAGAGACTTGGAAAATGAAACAACTCACGATGGCTTACATCACTAGACAAAAAATAGCTTTTAACAACTCCTTTTTAATAGCTGTTTTTCAAAAACCTCTATCAAAAGTAGGATTTCAAACTTTTAGTAGAGGTTCCAAATAAACCACTATTAAATGTCAAAAAATCAAACTTTTAACAGCGGTTACTATTCAACAGCTATGAAAACTAAAAAAAATGAAGCTTTTAATAGCTGTTCCAAAACGACCGCTATTAAAAGAACTAACAAAATACGGAGTAGTAAAAATCTGGTATTTATGGCCTAATCTGCTGTGAACTTTCTCAATTCCTCTGTATAATTTTTTATGCGAATTCTCTAGATCTGATTTCTCTTTCTAAAAAAAAAACCAACTTCTCTATTTCCTATAAACACCCGTAGTTTACATCAGATCAGACTAAATGTCAAAAACTCTTAACGAATATCCTGAGTAATTATAGCAGTTGAATTTGTGTAGCGTCCAGTTATGGTGGTGGTGCATCAAAATTTCTCTTTTCTCTTCATGCTCTCATCCTTCAATATGATGATGCAGGTCTATATTTCTTCTCCCAATTTTTTTTTTGAATATGTAATTTTGTTAGGTTTTTTGTTGTTAGGGGTATCAAACTTGAGATCTATTCAATTTTCTCTAAAATATGTTGATTTAGTGACGCCTTATGTAGTTTAAGGGTTTTAATTCGATGCTATTTGTTTTTTAAGATATAATTTCTTGTTAATTTAGTGGATGATGTTCTAGTTTTTGCGTGCTCAAGGTATATCCTTGTAGTTAGATTGATTTTTAGTTTTGTTTACCATTTTTTAGTGTTTTATTGTTTCTTATTATTGTTACTATGATGTTCAAGTGTTTGGATCTTTTTTTTGACATGCAAGTGTTTAGATCATTAATTGTTTACTAACACAAAGTTTTTTGTTTTTTTGTTTTTGTAGATTGAAGAAGCAAGGATTAATTGGGTGCATTACAACAACTATATAGATTTCATACATGTATAAAGATACCTTCATGTAACAAAGCATAATTTTGATTCCTGATTTGTATATCTTTTAACAATAAATTTATATAAAAAGATTGATTTTTTTTCGTGAGAAATGAATCTATTTTTTTAATCATATTACTGAATTATTCTAATTTTCTAGTAAATCTCCAAATTTTTACGATTTTTTTATATTTTAACATGATCTTTTCATAGCGGTTCAATTTATGACCGCTATTGAAAGGGGAACTTTTAATAGCTCCTACCCAACCGCTATCAAAGGTTGTTCAACTTTTAACAGTTGTGAAAACAACGGCTATTATAGAACAGCCATTAAAGTCACTTTTAACCGCAATTAAAAGTCATTTGTGGCGTAGTGCATAAAACATGTTGTGAAGCTACGTAGAGTTCAAAAGGATATCGTGTCAGATAGGGATTCTAGGTTTCTTTCGAAATTCTGGAAAAGTTTCTAGGAGAACTTTGGTACAACGTTGAAGATGAGTACAACATTCCATCCAGCAACCAATGGACAAACAGGGAGAACCATGCAAACTTTGGCAGACATGCTAAGAGCTTGTGTAATGGACTTTCAAGGGAATTGGGAGGATCACTTGGATCTCATTGAGTTTTCATACAACAATAGTTACCATGCAAGTATTGGCATGGCACCTTTTGAGGCTTTGTATGGAAGGAAGTGTAAAAGTCCCTTGTGTTGGAATGACATAAGTGAGACAGTGACTCTAGGACCTCAATTGATTGAAGAAACGACGTATAAAATAAGGGTAATACAAGCAAAGATTTAGGCAGCACAAGATACACAAAAGTCCTTTGCGGACCAAAAACGACAACAAGTGGTGTTTGATGTTGGCAATAAGGTGTTACTTAAGGTATCACCAATGAAATGGGTATTGAGGTTCGGAAAGAAAGGAAAATGGGGCCTAAAATACATAGGACCCTATGAGATCTAGCCTATAAGTTAGCATTACCAATGGAGTTGAGCAAGGTTCACAATGTCTTTCATGTGTGTCAACTAAGGAAGTATGTTCCAGATGAGTCACATGTGTTACATCTTAAAACAATAGAGTTAGACAAAAGTTTGACCTATGAAGAGAGGCCAATTAAGATCCTAGACAATAAAGTCAGGGATACTCGTAGAAAGAGTGTCAAGATAGTGAAGGTGTTGTGGACTAACCAAGAAACCAAAGAAGCTACTTGGGAAGCTGAAGATATGATGAGAGAAAAGTATCTAGAAATATTTCAGGTTAGTAAGTAGAATTACGGGGACGTAACTTGATTCTTAAGGGGGGTAAAAGCGACCTAACATAGCGAGTTTTTGCCCTCAATTTTGCAAGTTTTTATGAGTTTCTACGACTTTTCAGTAAGAGTTTTATGTTTGTCTACTAAAAAGTTGTCAAGTAAGTGTCTAAGGTCTACAACATCATAGTATTCTAATGAGATACTTTGAAGTAAAAGTAGTTTCTATTCAAATTCCATACAGTAATTACACAAAGTTTCGGGACGAAACATCTTTTAAGGGGGGTATAATGTAATACCACATATTTTCACGCATTTTAAGGAAATATTTTTGTAGTTTCTACGTATAATTTTAATATTTTTATTGAAAAATTGTGTTCAATAAGAATATTAAATAAAAAAAAATATGATAAAAATAATAACACAAAATGAGCTTAAATTTAAAAATAATTATTTTTGTTTCTAAATAATATTTTATGTTTTATCAAATACTTTGAAACGCTTCTAAAAATAGAAATTTTAAGAGTTTCCTAATTTATTTTAGGACAAGGGCCGAAAGGTAATTTCCACTTTTTAGGATAAGTATGGGCTTTACCATATATTACTTTGGGGCCTACAAATACCCTTTAAAACCCAAATTTTTAGATTTCATCCCTTAATTGTCATTAGGATTCCAAATCTAAAGAGAGAGAGAGAAAAAAAAGAAGAGCAAGCTTTCCGGGGAAAAAAAATTTTTGTTTGGTTTTTAAGGGAAAAAAAGGAGTTCATTTTTTTTTGGAGCCGTCGACGCCGTCGCTCGCCACCGCCTGCCGCCACTCACCGGCCACCTCTCTCCTCCCCTTTCATTAATTTTGAACTTAATAAAAATAAAAAAAATTCTCCTTCTTTCTTTTTGATTTATTCTTGCAAATTCATGTTCATATTCATGTTTAATCATGATTTTATAAGTTTCAATCATGTTTTATGAAGTTATGATTTGTTTTAAAGCATGAATTAATTTGTTGTTCATGAAATTTTAGATTAGGGTTTATAAATTTATGAAAGTTTTGATTTTTATTAGTTTTTATGATTTAAACTTCAATATTATGATCATGAATTGTTGTTTTGTGAATTTATGATGATTTTATGAAGTTTAGATTGATTTTTAAAGGCTTTAAACATAAAAAAATTGCTGTCCAAATCTTGTAATCATGAAAATCAACAGAATAAATATTCTCCTTCTTTCGTTTTGATTTATTCTTGCAAATTCATGTTCATATTTATGTTTAATCATGATTTTATAAGTTTCAATCATGCTTTATGAAGTTATGATTTGTTTTAAAGCATGAATTAATTTGTTGTGCATGAAATTTTAGATTAGGGTTTATAAATTTATGAAAGTTTTGATTTTTATTAGTTTTTATGATTTAAACTTCAATATTACGATCATGAATTGTTGTTTTGTGAATTTATGATGATTTGATGAAGTTTAAATTGATTTTTAAAGGCTTTAAAGATAAAAAAATTGCTGTCCAAATCTTGTAGTCATGAAAATCAACAGAATAAATATTCTGAACATGTTCTGGATTATGAAAAATTATTTTAAAGCATAGATTGGCTTCATAATGATGTTAGTTGACTGTAAAAGAGTTTTGCCATGAATTTATGATGTTTTTATGAGTTTTTCATGACTTTAAAGTTAATTAATAAATCAGGAAATTTTACAAAAACATGTTAAAATAAGTTTGAAGTGTTGATACTATGCTAGTATGATCACATAATAATTCTATGTTGTTACATATGATTTTTGGTATGTTTCATGAAGTTTAAAAGTGATTTGAAGCATGTTTAACATGTTGTCTAGATTTTATAACGTGAATAATTGGGCTTTTAAAGTATGTAATTAGCATGAATTGATCACACTATAAATAAGTCTCGAAAACCAAGTAATCTTATCTTGCAATAGAAAAATTAGAGTGTAGTATGGAATTGAATAGAGACCATGTAAGGAATGTTTTGGACAAGTTTCCAATATAGAACTTAGTTTAGAGTTGTAGAAGTTCATCAACAAGGTTTTAAATTAGTTTCGGTTTTCTTTATGTAGGAGACTTAGAATTATTAAACTTTTACAAGTTGTGGCAGAGCACCACTATTTCACAAGGTACGTAAGTACTAAAGACAAACATAAGAATTAGAATTCATGCTTGGATGATCCTCTATGTTATGAAATATTTTTATGCGTATTTGAATCATGAATTTACGTGCATGAAAAGTTTAATTAGAAGCATGATTTCATATTATGTTGACATTCCATGTTAAATAGCAACAAAAATTTTATGAGATTAAATTGGAATGTTATGATCAGTTTAATTTGGCCAATAGATTATTAATAATGGAATGAAGTTATTTTATGTTGGTTAGTTACTTAATCAACAAGAAAGGTAGCTGTGAATTTTTATTGACATAATTAAAGAAAGTTAATGAGCAAATATTTTATACATGTTGCCACTCACAGTTTAATGTGTGGTAAAGGAAAAAGTAAATAGTTAGCCAATCACAGTTAATGTGTGGTAAAGGAAGTTCAGTTTAATTAAAGGACACACATGAGATTATTTTTGAATCACTTAAAATTGAAGATAATTAATATGGGTTGCTTGACTTGATGCATACTTTTATGTGATGTTATATGTGAGTCTTAACATTGTTAAACCAGTTAATCACGTAAAGTGTAAGAGGATTTGTATCTAAACTCTTGGAAGGTATATAACTTGAGTATGAAAAATGGGGTGGGGGGGGGGGGGGAGTGTAAGGAACAGAGATCTATGACTTCTACTTGGGGTAAAAGACGTTGTACTCTTTTATATTTATAATGCGCTGGAATTCCGTCACTTTATGCCACATAGGTAATACCTTGTTGGACTTCCTCCCAAGTTGGTGCCCAATGGAGCGACTTTAAAGGCAAGGAAACCCATTCGATGCAGAATCCAAAATTTTTAACATAATAGTTAATTTGTTGAGTATATGCACAGGTGAAAGGTTGTTAAAGGTAAGTTGTGTGTATGTTACAGTTTATGTTGTTTTGTTGCATAGTCTTTACTAGTTATGTACTCAGCGTTGCTGACTATTCGTTTTGTGTGCATGGATTTGTCTTGGACTTGGCCCTACAATGACCCACTTTTGCTAAGTAGTTGTCTAAAATAAGAAAAGCTACATGTACAAGTGGGTATATGTCATTTCATACTAGGCTGGAGTGAGAGCGCTTGCTGTGTAGTTTGAAGTTTTAAATTTTATTACTTATGAAGTATTAACCTTTATTTGAATGATTTTTTATTTTCAAAGAATTTAGTTTTGGTTTTTATTTTATCTCCTCGTTTATGTTATTGAATCCACCTTGTATACCTTAGCCCCCGATGTTCCGTCAACCTCGGGATCATGGGAACTTGAAGTTCATGTATAGCCATTATGCTGCTGGAAATTATAAATATCTCTTTCGAACTTGAAGGTCTGACTCAGAGTTCGAGATTTTTCCGCAAGCTGATGATGTACGGCAAGTGTCTTCCAAAAGAAAGTTATGGAAGTCTAAAGAATGGAAACCCAAGGTTCCAGACTTTGACTGTCGTTTACAAGGCCACGTGAGTGATAAAAGTTTCTCTCGTCTTTTTTTATATTATTTTTCATTTGACCTCTTAATAATAGAATGATCATTAATTAAGATCATATGGATAAATAAGGCCCTACTTGGATGGTTATGCCACTCTTAAGAAACAACACGATTGTTACCTCCTTACTCTACTTTTGAGATGTAGTTTTGATGATTTTATCTCGTGTTTAGAGGCCCTCAAGACAATTAAGAGCTAGCATGTGCTAACTCTTTACCTATTAGAGTGGTAGTGGGACACCACTAATTCATTTCACTTCTCTTAGGCCGAGATGACCATTATTCCATTTGATTTCCCTATTCTTACATGCCTTCCTTTTTCTTCTTCCATTGTTGTGACCAACAATGATCATACCCCCCATTCATTCCGTTTCCAAGGAGCTCCAAGGTCCTATATGTAAGTCAATAGGAAGGGGGAAGTCCGTGAGTAGTGTGAGCTTGCACAAGTTTCTCACCTTACACGGCACTAGTAAGGGACATAAAGTCCATACTCTTCATCTCCTTCTCATTTCTGGTGCCTTGACTGCCGACAAGTGTGCTACCTTCCGGCTCTTGCTGACCTTTCCATGGTCAAAGATTATGTTTGGAGCGGTTTAGGATATGCCTCTTCTCCGGGGTATGAGGAGTTGTTGCCGTCAGGTAGACGGTTCTGTGGCCATTGGCATTGCCTCCTTTTAATTTGGAGGATTATTGAGGTAATGGCTTGCTTTTGTTTTCTTGATCGTGTAATTATCTTGTTTACATGATTTCACCCTTTTGCATTTTGTAGTTTTGGGCCTTTTGAGTATTTGCCTCGCTTAGTTCCTCCTTGTCCTAAGGAGCGTATTCACCCGGTCCTTGCTTCCTGGGAGAGCTGTAGGGGTGGCAGTTTAATCAAAGAGAAAAACGAGGCTCGTCAGATCATCCGAAAGCTTAATTTATGGGAGGTATGTTTGCATGCCCTTATTATTGCATTTCTTTTCAATTTTCCTATTTTGATGGCTTTGTTTTCTGTGATTCTCCGAAAGTTCGAATCTGTCGTTAGGAAGATCTAGGGGGTGTCCCTAGTAGTTTTGGTTATGCGACTCGACTTACGGCTCATCGTTGTTTTGGGATCATGAGCTTCCCGTATGGTATCTAGGAGAGCGTGTCGTTTGGCAACATAGTTTTGATGATTTTATCTTCCCTCACGACCCTCTTGTGACAATGATTGGCCTCAAGGCCCTCTATGATCAGGTTCTCCAGTGCCGAACGGCTTGTGATCACTTTGTTTCTTGGACTTCTCTCGTCTACCATGACAATTCGTACCAAACGGACCTCCTTCCTCGTTTGGCGAGCCCTATTCGGCTAGTGGAGCAGGTAAGTCATTATACTCTTGTATATGTTTGAGCACAGTTTTGCCTGTAGAATTGTAACATTCTCTCTTTTCTTGCAGCCTTCACATGCTGATGGTCAGCTCCCTTATGTTGACTTTACCTTTGACTATGAGATTAACGGGGTGATTTGCAGGGAGACGGTTCCCGAAGTTCCTGCGGATAGGCAGTTCGCCAACCAGTCTTTTCCTTATGGCAGTCCGATTGGTTAGTAAGCCCTCGACGTTTACTATCTTGAATTTGTATTTTGAATATTTATAATTATTAACCAATTTTTTTTGCCATAGATGCCTCACGAAGGGATGTTGCATGCACTGATGGTCATCGATGCCTTAAAGTACCTACTGAAGAGAATGAAGGAGGCTGTGTCGCGTGGGAGGCAAGACACAGGGGTAACTCAAAAGTTCTTCTTTTCTATAATTTCTTCCTGTTATTGCTTGATATTGCTTTTGACGATTTTATCATTTTAAGCATATGAGCCAAGCTCCGACCCTTGTCATGGAGCAACAGGAGTGTCCACCTCTTAGGGACCATCTTGTGCAGAGGAAGAAGTCTACCGTCCTCGACTACATGCTGACCTTATTACGTATGAGTCCAACCATGCTTCGCAAACTTCGAAATTTCCTTTCTTCAAGTAGTTGGCTCCGAATTCTACTTCCTATGTGGGTGCTGATGTCGGCGGGCCACATACCTCGAGCCTTTCTAAACTATACCTATCCTTGGGTTTCACAACTTCCGACATGTCACTAACTAGCCAGGATCCTGTGATTTATGAATCTATCTTTCTCATTTAGGGATGATGCAACCGATGTGTTGACTCTTGATTTAAACTTTTGTATATGTTTGACTTGACCTTAATTTATTCGACTTCAACTCGACTATGTGCATATTTTGACGTGGTTAACTTTGACTTTATTTTGACTTGGTTGACTTTGACTTGATTTTGACTCATTCGACTTTGGCTTGACTTTGACTTATTCAACTTTGACTCGTTGGAGAGGAGCGACTATGCCCTCGAAAAAATTAAACAAAAAAAGGAAAAAAGAAAGTAACAACAAAACAAGTGAATTAGGATATATGTACCGATGAAAGTGTGCACGAAGATCTAGACAAAAGAAGCAAACGAGTAGCAGCTCCCAACGCCTGAGCGCCCAATGAGCGCTAGGGTACCCAATGGGCACTTGAGGGCAGGGTGAGTGCCTAGGCGCTCGAGGTGGCCAATTTTTGGTAATTTTTGGCTCAACATAGCAACTTTTGGGATCACGAGCTTCCCTTATGGTATTTAGGAGAGCGTGTCGTCCGACAACATAGTTCTAACAATTTAATTGTCCCTCATGACCCTCCTGTGACAATGATTGGCCTCAAGGCCGTCTATGATAAAGTTCTCCAGTGTCGAACGACTTTTGATCACTTTGTCGAACGAACCTCCTTCCTCCTTTGGCGAGCCCTGTTTGGCTAGTGGAGCAGATAAGAAAATATACTCGTGTACATGTTTGAGCATAGTTTTTCTTGCAAAATTGTAATATTCTTATCTTGTTTCTTACAGCCTTCATATGCTGACGACCACCTCCCTTATGTTGACTTTACTTTTTGACTACGAGATTGACAAGGTGATTTGTAGGGAGACAATTCTCGAAGCTCCTGCGAATAGGCAGTTCACAATCCATTGTTTTCCTTCTATAGTTTGATTGGTGAATAAGCCCCCAACGCTTTGTCATCTTGACTTGGTATGCTGAACGTTCATTAACTAAATTGTTTTGCCATAGATGCCTTGCGAAGGGATGTTGCATTCGCTAAAGGTTATCGATGCCTTAAAGTACCAGCTGAAGAGGATGACGGAGGCTGCTTTGCTTGGGAGTCAAGGCACAGAGGTAACTCAAAAGTTCTTGTTTTCTCATTTTAGGTACGTGAGCCAAGCTCCGACCCTTGTCATGGAGTAACAGGAGTGTCCGCCGCTTAGGGGCCATCTTGTGCTGAGGAAGAAGTCTACCATCCTCAACAGGATGCTGACTTTGATACTTATGAACCCAACCACACTTTGCAGTCTTCAGAATGTCCTTTCCTTTGAGGAGTTTGTTACGGATTCTACTTCCTTTGTGGGTGCTGATGTCAGCAGGCCACATACTTCAAGCTTTTCCAAGCTATATCTATCCCTGGGATTCACTCCTTCTGACATGCCGTCCACTAAGCAGGACCGTGTGATTCAGGAATCTAGTTTTCTCATTTAGGGATGATGCAACCTATATTTTCACTCTTGATTTTTTTTTCCTTTTTTGTATATGTTTGACTCGATTTGACTACGATTTAAACTTAACTACGTGCACATTTAGTTTATATGACTCTGACTCATTTGCCTTTGACTTGAGCTTCAGTTACTCAACTCTGTCTTGACTTTAACTTATTCGACTTCGACTCGTAGGAGAGGAGTGACTTTCCCCTGGATAAAATAAAACAAAAAGGAAAAAGAAACAAACAAACGAAACGAGTGAATTAAGACTTATGTATCGAGGAAGGTGTGCAAGAGGATCAAGATCAGAAGAAGCAAACAAGGAGCAGCGCCCGTTGCCTGAGCGGCCCACGACCGCTAGGGCGCCCAATGGGTGCTTGAGCGCTGGGTGAGTGCCTAGGTGCTCCATGGGCGGCTATGCACTCCTTGGGTGCCAAGGCGCTTGGGGTGGTTTACTTTTGGTAACTTTTTGCTTATATAAACCTTATGTCGCCCCCATGTTTCATTACATTCATTCTTCTTTTCTCACCTTCGTCCACCTATTCTCCCATTCTCTTTCTCATTCTTTTGTCTTTTTTTACTCGAGTGGCAATGTCGAAAGATTTCGAATCCAATCTCAATGGTTTGTTCAAGGTGATGACTCAAGAAGAGAAGGACTTCCTCAACGACTATAGATGCCATGCGTTGATTACTTTGAGGTATGCACAACTTGATCCAAATTTAATTCGTGTTGCTGTAGGTTTTTGGAACCCCCAAACACATATTTTAAATTTTCGTGATAGAGAGATCGTTCCTTTGCCGGAAGAGTTAGGTGTTATAGTAGGTTTGTCGTGTAGTGGTTTGCCTTGCCTTCCTAACACAAGGATTACTTATGCCCTGCTTTTGACCTCTATCTGGACCTCGATTCACGTGCTATGGAAAAGATAGTGCATGGTAGGACGATTAATTTGGTGGAATTGATCGAACATTTTAGAACAACGGAGATAACATGTAGGAGATACAAGCGGAAAGCATTGCTGATATGCGTAATTGCTAGATTTCTATTTGTTAACGACAACCCCTTGATTGGACATGCTATATTGGTGACGATTGTTGACAAGTTCAAGGATGGCAAGACCCTTATGCCCTTGTGTATTGGTGAGTTGTTCATGGCTCTTTATTGTCTGAAGGAAAACCCATACACTCCAATATCTGGATGTCCTTTTCTCCTTCAAGTACGTGTTTTCTTCTTGCAACAAATTTTTCATATGTGAATTAGTGACATTAAATAGGTTATTTATTGTCAACGAAGTAGAATCTCTTTGTATTACAAGATCAAACTTGAACTCCACACACTTAACTTTATATGTAAAATGATACACCATTTGGCCTCGTCATTGAAGTTCTTGCTTGCTGCTTTGATAGGTATGGCTTATGGATCGCTTGAATTTGATGAAGCCGCCTTTAAACATACCATCGTATTCCTTGCACAATTTGTACGGGAGGCGTAGATTTTACCAGCACTCTACCACTAGGTTGAACAAAAACGAATACCAGTACAGGTACGAACACAAAACGGTTACGAGAAAACGCCATTGAAAAAACTTTGGATACGGGTACTTGAAAAAAAACAATAAGAAAAAATATAAATTTCTACATAATATCAATAGAATATAGAGGTAAATAGCTAATTCGGTGATCATAATATGGTTATTAATCATAATATCTACTAAAAACATAAAAGGCTTAAACAATTAAAGCCGGAAAAATAACTCAAAAGCCATGGGGTACTTAAATGAGTCTAATCAATTATGCGAATGTGGGTACGTGTGTTGGTGTCGTGCCGGTGTCAGACACGGGGTACGACAGGTTGGAGGTGTGTGCGTGTAACCTAGCTCTACCATGTATGCTTGGATATTGACCCTGGCTGATGTGAAGACTTATATTCGTTGGACTGTATCGTGGTGGAAGATTAAGGCCATGGTATATACTGAGGACAAATCGTACATACGTATTGCCAGTTTAACTTTGATAAATTTCTATTGTCCAACCCGAGTGATGAGGCAGATAGGCAGAAAGCAATTAATTCCAAACCATGATACAATTAAGCCTAATGACAAGCCTCAGTTTTAGGATATGGCCAAGAATTGGGAACAGAAATGGATGAAGCGTATGAAAATTGTTTTGACCCTACTTCTGGAGTGCTATGAAAAGCTGTTTAAGAACTATTTGATTTGGATGAAAGCTGATTCTTTCTTTGTTCGTGCGGAAGCCCATAAGGCTGAGAGAAAAGACCATGGATATGCTGAAAAGGGGATAGATGAGAAGCCCAAGGTCGCTTCTATTAAGGATAGGTTGGATCCTAGGAGGGCTCTTGTTTGGGAAAGGCTAGAGAGGTTGCTATAACACCCTGGAATTTCCTAACCTCCTCCTCTAATTTTTCCAGAAAACACATTATAAATAATAAGAAATTGTAATTATTTGGAATTTCCTAACCTCCTCCTCTAATTTTTCCAGAAAACACATTATAAATAATAAGAAATTGTAATTATTAAAACTCCTAAATAACCTATAAAAACCAAAGCGTTACCGCTACCGTGTTAACGGCTAAGGCATTTATTAAAGTAATACAGCGGAAGTCTTTAAAACCAAAATCAATTTAAAACTCAAACTCAAAAATAATCTTAAAACTAAAATCAAACAGCAACCAACTTTATAACTTTATTACACTTCGGAACCATATTAATGGCCCTTCAAAAAGAAAAACTTCAAACTTCGGAGATTAAAAACCAAAATCAAAGAATAAATAACTACTAAATCCAAAACTGATTAAACTCGGAAACTACGAAGACTACAATGCAAGCACTCTCACTCCAGCCCAGCATGAATGATTTTTGCCCACTTGTACTACTTGTAGCTTTCTCTTATTCTAGACAACTACTCGCCAACAAGTGGGTCATCGTAGGGCCAAGTCTTACACAAAGCCATGCACACAAAACAAACTGTCAGCAAAGCTGAGTACATAACTACTAAAGACTATGCAGCATGATCAAAATAAAACATAACTAAAACGTTCATACTCTTACCGTTGACTACTCTTCACCTGTGCATAGACTCAATTGTCACATAAAGTGATGGAATTCCAGTGCTTTGAAAATAAAAAATAGTACAACGTCTTGTATTCCAATTAGAAGTCATAGATCACTATTCCATACGACTCCCTCCCCCCCCCCCCNCCCCCCCCCCCCCCCCCCCCATTGTTCGTACTCAAGGTATATATGTTCCAAGAGTTTTGATGCGAATCCTCTTTCACTTTACGTGGTTAACCGGTTTAACATTGTTATAACTCACATACAACATTACAAGAAAGCATGCATAGAATCAAACAAGCCTTATTAATTATCTTTGATTTAAGGTGATTCAAAACAAAAAAACTTGTGTTTCCTTTAATTAAACTAAACTTCCTTTACCACACAATAACTGTGAGTGGCTAACTATTTACCTTTTCCTTGACCACACATTAAACTGTGAGTGGTTACATGTATATAAATATTTTCTCATTAACTTCAAAAAATCAAGTGAATAAAAATTCACAAACTCCCTTTCTTAGTGATTAAGTAACTAACCAACTTAAATAGCTTTCTTTCTTTTTTACTAAGCTATTGGCCAAGTTAACAATAAATTTAACATTCCAATTCAATAATGAAGAATTTATATGACTATAGATGCGGAATGTCAAAACAATATAGAATCATGCTTTTCATACTTTCATAAACTTCTCATGCATGTCAACTCAAAGTCAATCAAGCAACAACAAACATATCATACAGGATCCAATCAAGCATGAATTCTAATTCTGTATCCGCCTTTAGCCTTTACGTGCTTTTTGTTGTAGTGGTGATCCGCCACAACTTCTAGAAGTCAACTAAGTCAAAATCTCCTACATAGAGAAAAATCGAATCTAAAACAAACCTTGTGGACTCCGTTCTGCGACAACTCTAAACTAACTTTCTATATTGGAAACTTGTCCAAAACGTTCCCTACATGATCTCTATTCAGTTCCATACTTTATTTAAATTTTTTCATTGCAAAATACTTGATTTTCGGTAATTCTCAAAAAATGGCAACTTTTCAAAATTCCTTAAAAACACTATTAAACCCTTCAAAATATCATATTTTGATCTTAAAACACTTTAGTCATGTTCTAAGATCATCATACAATATTTTGATGTGTTAAAAATAATTATAACTATTTTTATTAGGCATAAACATGTGTTAATAAAAATTTACAACTTTATTTATTCATTTAAAACTCCTTAAAAACAAATAAACATCATAAATCCATCATAATACTCTTTTACAATCATCATCAATCAAATCTATGCTTTAGAATACTTTTTCATAAGGGAAAACATGTTAATAATATATTTATCATTGGTTTTCATGGTTATAAATTAAAATTGGAAAACGATATAAACCAACTATAAACCCCTTTAAAATCAATCTAAACTTCATAAAATCTTACAACAATAATTCATGATCATAATATTGAAGTTTGAATCATTCAAAACGGTAAAATCATGAATATCACAGTTTCATAAACCCTAGTTTAAAATTTCATGATCAACTAAATAATTTCATACTTTAAATTAAATTATAACTTGATAAAAATATGATTAAAACTATAGAAGCATAATGAATCATAATTATAAACATGAATTTTGCAAGGTTAAACTAAAAAGAAAGAAGAAGAACAAAAAAAAAAATTATAATCGGATTTCGAAATTTACAAATAGGGAGGAGGGTGGCCGGCGGTGGCTGCCAGCGAGGGATGGCACAAGGTGTTAGTAGGCGGCAGCAGTGGCGCAGTAAGGGGAGGTCACCGGCGAGGGGCTCCGACGAAGGGAAGAAGAAGACGATCGTTTTTTTTTTTTTTTTTGGAAAAATTTCGATTTTTATTTTTGTTTTTTCTTTCAAAATTTTTTTTTGTCTCTATAATTTTCAAATCCTAAAACTTGAAGTTTGCAAATTAAATTTGAATTTTTGGGTTTTGAGGGGTATTTATAGGCCCCAAAGCAGGATTTGGTGCAATTAGATAAATACCCTTAATGTTTGAAATTACTTTTATGCCCTTGATTTAAAAAAATTTTAGGAAACTCTAAAATTTCTATTTTTGGAAACCTTTCAAAATATTTAATAAAACTTAAAATAACATAAAATATTATTTATAAACATAAAATAGTTACTTTGATAAAAGTTTATATAGATCTCCTTTCGTAAATATTTTTTTTGAACTTAATTTCACAATAAAAATATTAAAAAACATATGTATAAAATACGAAATTGACTCTTTAAAGTACATAAGAATATGGGGTATTACAGTCTACTCCTTTTAAACGAAGTTTCGTCCCAAAACTTTTATGTATATTATTGTACGAAATTTGAATAGAGACTACGTTTACCTTAAAAATTTTCATTTTTTACACTATGTTGTTGTAGACTTTATACATTTAACTCAACCTTTTCTTGACAACTTTTCATAAATAGACATAAACTTTCATAAAACTTTACTAAAAGACGTAAAAACTTGCAAAGCTTAGGGTAAATACGCGCGAAATTATATCGCACTCTACCCCCCTTAAGAATCGAGTTACGTCCCCATAACTCTGTCTACTAACTTGAAATAACTCTGGATACTTTTCTCTCATCATATCTACCTACTAAACATTAGCTTCCCTTGTTGCTTCTTCAGTTTCTTGGTTAGACCACAACACGTTCAATATTTGGACACTTTTCCTACAAGTATCCGGAACTTTACTATCAAGGATCTTAATCGGTTTCTCTTCATAAGTTAAATACTGGTCCAATTCTATTTTTTCAGGTTGTAACACATGTGACTCATCAGGCACATACTTTCTTAGTTCAGGCACATGAAAGACATTATGAACTTTGCCTTATTCCATTGGTAAACCTAGCTTATAGGCAACCTTCCCAATTCATTGCAAGATCTCATAGTGTCCAATATATTTTGGGCTCAATTTTCCCTTCTTTCTAAACCTCATTAAACGGTTCATCGGTGATACTTTAAGTAGCACCTTCTCACCAACTTCAAACACAACTTCTTGACGTTTTTGGTCGGCATAAGACTTCTGTCTATCTTGTGCTGCTTGAATCTTTCCTTGTATCACTGTAATACCCCATATTTTCATGTATTACAAGCAATTATTTTTGTATTTTATACGTGTAAATATAACATCTTTATTGAACAAGTTGTGTACAATAAGAATATTAAACAAAAGAATTTTAATAAATTTTAATTAAAAATAATTATTTGTGTTTGTAAATAATATTTTATGTTATATAAAATATTTTTGAAGTTTCTAAAAATAGAATTTTTAAGAGTTTCCTAATTTATTATAAAGCAAGGGCATATCAGTAATTTCCACTATTTAGGATAATCATTTACCAAATCCTACTTTGGGGCCTAGAAATATCCTTTAAAACCCAATTTTCAGATTTCATCTTTCATAATTGTGATTAGGATTCACAAATTTTGTGAGACAAAGAGAGAAAAGGGGGGGGGGGGG
>PYUH01000223.1:1237438-1279998 GCA_016808085.1 Suaeda aralocaspica
GAAAAGGGGGGGGGGGGGGGAGAGAAAAGTCGGACAAAAAAAAGAAAGAAAAAAATCTGGTTCGGTTTTGTCGAGGAAGGAGAAGAAAAAAAGATTTTTTTCTTGCACACCGGACGCCGGAACCCCTCCTGCAGCCCACTGGAGCCACGCCGTCGCCGCCGCCTATGGTTGCCGGCCACCTCGCCCCCCCTTGTTCGGTATTTTCGAGTACTTTAAAAAAATTTCTTCTTGGTTCTTTTTTATTTAATTTTGAAAATTCATGTTTATATTTATGTTTAATCATGATTTTATAAGTTTCAATCATGTTTTATGAAGTTATGATTTGTTTCAAAGCATGAATAGTTCATGAAATTTTAGTTTAGGTTGTATAAAGTAATAAATTCTTGATTTTAATATTTTTAATGATTTAAACTTCAATATTATGATCATGAATTGTTGTTCAGTGAATTTATGATGATTTTATGAAGTTTAGATTAATTTTTAAAGGCATTAAACATAAAATAAATTGCTGTCCAAATTTTGTAATCTTGAAATTCAATAGAAAAAAATGTTATGAACACGTTTTGGCTGATGAAAAATTATTCTAAAGCATACATTGGTTCCATAATGATGTTATTAGATTTTAAAAGAGTTTTTTCATGAATTTATGATGTTTTTATGAGTTTTCCATGCGTTTAAATTTAATTAAATAAATGTGAAAATTTTATAAAAACAAGTTAAAATAAGTTTTAAGTGTTCATATTATGCTAGTATGATCACATATTGATTCTATGATGTTACATTTGATTTTTTTTTATGTTTCATGAAGTTTAAAAGTGACTTTAAGCATGTTTAACATGCTTGATACAAATATTGATAACAAGTTCGAAGGTTTGATTGAAGCTGCTAACAAGGGTACAGCCATAGGGGAATGGATTACTTATGGAGACTCAAGTCTAATGGGTGCATCCAGGGTTGGTATTTGCGTGTTCATGGTCACACATACGTAGGTGTTTCACGCATATCAAGGAAAGAGGCTTGACCAGAGGAATAAGTTGGTTTTGCCTATGAGTTTTTATCCTATTTCACTTGATAAAGTTTTTCTTATTTTAGGCATTGAGTCTTTCATTTGTTGAAGAGTCTTAATTTTCATTTACAACCTTAAACACATGGAAAATTACTTCTTGAAGGTTTCTTAATTAAAAGATTAAATCTTGAAAGGTTTCCTGAAGACTTGAAGTAAATATCAAAAATTGCGCAAATCTTGAAGATTACTTGTGGCGTGATTTTTGACGGTTTTTCTAGGATTTTGGGTAGATTGAATCTTTGTGTAAATCTGGTTGTAATTTGTTGATTATCTTGTTTAGCAAGGTATTAGAAAGTTTGTTAGGATATTTTCTTTTTTAGATATACTTTGTTAGAGTTTGTTAGCAAGATGAGAATGACATGCAGTGCTGATGTGGCATCTTATCTTGTGAGCCATTATTGAGTCACTTAGGGGACGATTTTCTTAGCTTTGTGCATGTGTTTCTTAGCTTGTTTTGTTAGGATTTTGTTGTTGATTATGATTATCAATAATCTCAACATTAGTTTGTAACAATTCAGATTTGATTAATGAAATTAAGTTTTGTTTTGTTTGATTAAAAAACAAAAAAAGCGAAAATTGGAGTTAGTGGATTTTTCCTTTAGACTCTTGTGCAGATTAGTTAGTGGCTTTGAGGGTGCTTAGGCTTTAATCAAAGACTAATTAATCAACCTAAAATTGAGAATTTTGGTGGCTAGGCCTTTAGGAATTCGTGATTTTAGTAAACTATCCTTGTGAATTTTTGATTCATACGAAAATTCACATAAACTTTGGTGCTTTCATTGAGAGGTTAAAACGATCAATACTCAAGCAAAGTTAGCTATGGCAGATGAGAAATCTAAAAACAACAAGTTGGGAATTCCTTATGAGAAAGATAGAGACGTTCAAAGGGACAATGAGATCAAAGAATTGTGCAACATGTTGGAGGAACTTGTGCAATTCGCGGGAAACAAGTCTAAAAGCGCAAAAAAAGACGAACAACGTTGATGAGTCTAGTTCAAGTTCTATTGATGATAATTATACTAGAGGCACACGTAAGCCTAGGGGGATCATAGACTCATGTTCTCGTGATAAAGATGATAGAAAAAGCAACAAAAAACAAGACAAACAAAGGGATGATGACTGAAATCTGAAGTTGGACGTTCCTGAGTTCAACGGAAGTTTGGATCCTGAAGTTTTTCTTGATTGGTTAAGGAGAACCGAAATGGTATTTAATTATAAAGAGTATGATGATTCTAAGGCCTTTAAAGCGGGAATTGAAGCTATCACCTTATGCTAGTCTTTGGTATGAAGGCTTTCAAATGAAGAGAAGGAAAGAAGGGAGATCCAGGATCACCTCTTGGCGCAAATTGAAGAAGGAGTTGAGGTTACGATTGTTTCCTCGTGAATATGAACAAAACAACTTCCTAAAGTTGCAAGTTTTGAAACAAAACTCAAAAAGTGTTGAAGAATAAATCAATGACTTTGAGAAGATGGTCTTCATATGTGATATTGAAGAAAAGGAGGATCACAAGGTGGCTAGATTTGTTGCAGGGCTTAATGAATCTGTCAAGGAGAAAGTAGAATTGAAACACTGTTGGACTTTTGAGGAAATTTGCAAAGTAGCCTTGAGAGTTGTAAAGCAAGCACACTCGAAAAAGTCCAAGACTTTCTTCGAAAGTTACAAATCCAAAAAAGAGAAAGAGGTGGTGTTTACACAAAACACTAAGCCTAGGGTTGAAGTTGGGGATAAGCCAAGGGTCATTACTCCTACCAAATTCTCATAAATTCCTGATGACAAAAGGAAGTTTATCAAGTGCAAAGGATATGCCCATGTGCAACGAAGTTTTCCTAGTACAAGAGTCATCACAGTTAGAGAGGCAAGGGAGATTGAAGAAGCCTATGTAGATGTAATTATTGAATAAGGGGAGCAAGAAGACATTGAGCAAGAGGATAAAAGTAGTAATGATATGGAGGAAGTTGATCCTGAGACTCATGGCCAAGCTTTAGTGTTGAGAGGGGTTTTACAAACCAAACCCACACCCTTGGAGGAAAGCCAAAGAGACAACATCTTCATGACAAGGTGTGTAGTTGAGGGCAAGCTTTGTGATGTGATCATTGTTAGTGGTAGTTGTACGAATGTGGTGTCTACTTTGTTGATTCAAAAGCTCAACTATCCTACTCATAATCATCCCCATCCTTACTAGCTTCATTGACTAAGCAATACTAGTGATGTGAAGGTAGCTAAACAAGCTTTAATATAATTCAAAATTGCGCAATTTGAGGATAGTGTGTTGTGTGATGTTTTCCCTATGGATGCGTGTCATATACTTCTTGGAAGACCTTGGCAATATGATAGATTTGTTCAATTCAATGGTAGAAATAATGTTTATGTCATCAAAAACCACGCCAATGGCAAGCCTATTGCATTAAATCTATTGAGATAAAGTTGTGACGGTGCAAATACAAGAGACTATGGAGAATAAGAGAGGGGGTTTTTTTACGAGTGTAAGGGAGGTGGAAAGGGAATTAAATTTTTGTGATCAGGTCTTTGTTCTCATGGCTAAGGAAGTACAAGAATGTTCCTCATCAATTCCATCAATTTTGAAGCCTTTGTTGCATGAATATGAAGATGTGTTTCCTAATGATCTACCACTAGCATTACCACCTATAAGAGGTATTGAACACCAAATTGATCTTATTCCTGGGGATGAAATTCGAAACAAACCAGCCTATAGATGTAATCCAGAGGAAACCAAGGACATTCAAAGGCAAGTAGAAGAGCTAATGAAACGTGGATACGTGAGGGAGAGCATGAGTCCTGGTGCAATTCCTACTTTGATTGTTCCCAATAAGGATGGTACTTGGAGAATATGTATTGATTCAAGAGTAGTTAACAATATCACCATCAAATATAGGTTCCCAATTCCAAGGTTAGATGATTTGCTTGATGATTTATATGGCTCTAATGTGTTTACCAAGATTGATCTTAGGAGTGGGTATCGTCAAAATCGCATGAGAGAGGGTGATGAGTGGAAAACAACTTTCAAAACTAAGTTGGGGCTTTATTAATGGTTGGTTATTCCTTTTGGTCTTACTAATGCACCTAGTACTTTCATAAGGCTCATGAATGAGGTGTTGAAGCCATATCTAAGAAAGTTTGTTGTTGTTTACTTAGATGACATTCTGGTTTATAGTAGAAGCAATGAAGATCATCTACAACATCTAAGAACTGTTTTCAAAACATTAAGGCAACAAAAACTTTATGCAAAGCTCAAAAAATGCTATTTCATGGTACCTAGTGTCACGTTTTTGTGGTATGTGGTCTCAAGAGATGGAGTTTCTGTAGATCAAACAAAGGTGGAAGCAATCAGAACTTGTCCTACTCCAACTAATGTCACTGAGGTTGGTGCTTTTCATGGATTAGCTTCATTCCGTAGGAAATTTGTGAAGAACTTCTCATCTATTGTAGCTCATGTGACTGAGTGCATAAAAAAGGGCACGCCTTTTGAGTTGACAAAAGAGGCGCAAAAAGCCTTTGAGAGCATTAAAGAGATGCAATGCAACACACCTATTCTGGCATTTCCTGACTTTTCAAGACCTTTTGAAGTTGAAACTGATGCAAGCAATGTGGGGAGTGGCGTAGTATTGGTTCAAGGGAAGAGGCCTATTGCTTAATTTTGTGAGAAATTGAATGGAGCAAGGTTGAACTATTCTACCTATGATAAGGAGTTTTATACAATTGTTAGAGCTCTTGATCATTGGAGTCATTACCTAAGACCTCACCACTTCATTCTACATTCTGATCATGAATCATTGAAGCATATTAATGGCTAGCAGAATTTGAATCCTAGACATGCCAAGTGGGTAGTATTCCTACAATGTTTTCACTTTTCATCAAAGTACAAAGAAGGCAAGTCTAATGTTGTTGCAGACGCTCTATCATGAAAGTATGCTTTTATTAGTGTGTTGAATTGCAAGCTACTTGGTTTATATATGATCAAAACATACTATGAGCATGATGACAATTTCGGTCCTATATTGCAACAAATGAGCAAGCGTGTTATGGGCTCTTATGTGATGCATGATGGGTTCTTATTTAAAGGTAATCAATTGTGTGTGCGTAAGTGTTCAATTAGAGAATTATTTGTCTGAGAAGCGAATGGTGGAGGGTTAGTAGGGCATTTTAGCATTACTAAAACTCTAAACATGTTACAAGAACACTTTTATTGGCCTAAGATGACTGTTGATGTTAAAGCTATCATATCTCAATTTGTAATCTGTCAATTGTCAAAAGCTTATTTTCATCAAGGTCATTAAACACCATTTCCTTTTCCTAAAGGTCCTTGGGAAGATTCTCCATTGCTTTTATTGTGGGATTACCTAGAACTGCGAGAAGCAAGGATTCTATCATGGTTGTGGTAGATAGATTTTCGAAGATGGCACACTTTACACCTTGCCATAAAAAAGATGATGCTATGAATGTTGCAGACCTGTATTTCAGAGACATTGTGAAGCTTCATTGAATTCCGAAAACCATTATGAGTGATAGGGATACGAAATTTATGAGCTACTTTTGGAAGTCTCTATGGTAGCTTGTTGGTACGAAATTACTCTTTAGTACATCATATCATCCCAAAAATGATGGGCAAACAGAAGTCACAAACAAGACATTGGGTGTATTGTTGCGTGGTTTGGCGAGCAAGACTCAGAAAGATTGGGATTTGAAACTTGCACATGCACAGTTTGCCTACAATAGGTCACCTACTTTTGCTACTAAACACTCTCCATTTGAGTTTTTTTATGGGGTCAATCCTAAGTTACCTATTGATCATATTAATATTCCAGAGGGTGAATTGGTGCACAACGATGCTTTGGCGAATATTGAGTACATGCAGAAGCTTCATGCGCAGGTCAGTGCTAGGATTGAGAAGTTGAACGAGCAATACAAGGCTCGTGCACATAAGAATCATCATCAACATTCATTCAAAGAGGGAGACTTAGTTTGGCTACACCTAAGGAAGGAGACATTTTCAAATAAACGCAAGAACAAGCTTATGCCTAGGTGTGATGTTCCATTCAAGGTGTTGAATAAGATTGGTGACAATGCTTATCAGCTTGAATTGCCAGGTGAATATGGAGCCCATGCTACATTTAACTTTGGTGATTTGACACCTTATGTTTCTGATGATGAACTTCGAGGTTTGAGGACAAACTCATTTGATGAAGGGGAGGATGATACAAATATTGATCACAACTTCGAAAGTTTTATTGAAGCTGCTAACAAGGGTGCAACCATGGGGGAATTGATTGCTTATGGAGACTCAAGTCTAATGGGTGCATCTAGGTTTGGGATT
Organism: Suaeda aralocaspica; assembly: GCA_016808085.1. NCBI lineage: Eukaryota > Viridiplantae > Streptophyta > Magnoliopsida > Caryophyllales > Amaranthaceae > Suaeda > Suaeda aralocaspica. The sequence goes on from PYUH01000223.1 coordinate 1,243,838, forward strand.
TGCGTGTGCATGGTCACACATACCTAGGTGTGGCACGCAAATCAAGATAAGAGGGTTGACAAGGAGAATAAGTTGGTTTTGCCTATGAGTTTTATCTCATTTCACTTGATAGGGTTTTTCTCATTTTAGGCATTAAGTTTTTCATTTGATGAAGGGTCTTAATATTCATTTACAGCCTTAAACACATGGAAAATGACTTCTTTAAGGTTTCTTGATTAAACGATTGAATCTTGAAAGGTTTCTTGATGATTTCAAGAAAAAATCAAAAATTGCGCAAATCTTGAATATTAGTTGTGCGTAAATTTTGACAATTCTTTTAGGATTTTGGGTAGATTGAATCTTTGTTTAAATCTGGTTGTAATTTGTTGATTATCTTGTTTAGAAAGGTATTAGAAAGTTTGTTAGGAACTTTCTTTTTTAGATATACTTTGTTAGAGTTTGTTAGCAAGATGAGAATGACATGCAGTGCTGATGTGACATCTTATCTTGTGAGCCATTATTGAGTCACTTAGGGGACGATTTTCTTAGCTTTGTGCATGTGTTTCTTAGCTTGTTTTGTTAGGATTTTGTTGTTGATTATGATTATCAATAATCTCAACATTAGTTTGTAACAATTCAGATTTGATTAATGAAATTAAGTTTTGTTTTGTTTGATTAAAAAACAAAAAAAGCGAAAATTGGAGTTGGTGGATTTTTCCTTTAGACTCTTGTGCAGATTAGTTAGTGGCTTTGAGGGTGCTTAGGCTTTAATCAAACACTAATTAATCGACCTAAAATTGTGAGTTTTTGTTGCTAGGCCATTAGGAATTCGTAGTTTTAGTAAACTATCCTTGTGAGTTTTTGATTCATATGAAAATTCACATCAATGCAGTCCAGATTTTGTAAAGTGAATAATTCAGCTTTTAAAGTATGTAATTAACATGAATTGATCATACAAATTATGTACTACGTTGTATGATTGATTTGTGTTGTTTTCGAGGTTTTTCAAGGAGTTTTGATTAATTTAAATTGCTCTCCACTTTTCTAAAGTGACATAAAATTTATGTTAAGGTTTTATAAAGTATAAATAAGCCCCAAAAACCAAGTAATCTTTCAATAGAAAATTTAAGTGAAGTATAGACCTGAATAGAGACCATATAAGGAATGTTTTGGACAATTTTCCAATATAGAAGTTAGTTTACAGTTGTTGTAGAACTTTGTCAACAAGGTTTTAACTTACTTTTGGTTTTCTTTATGTAGGGGACTTTGAATTTGTCTACTTTTAGGAGTTGTGGCGGAGCGCCACTATTTCACAAGGTACATAAGTACTCAAGACAAACATAAGAATTAGAATTCATGCTTGGATGATCCTTTATGTTATGAAATATTGTTAAGCTTGTTCGAATTATGAATTGATGTGCATGACAAGTTTTAATACAAGCATGATTTTATATTATATTGACATTCGAAGTTGATTAGCAATATAAATTTTATAAGATTAAATTAGAATGTTATGATCAGTTTAATTAGGCCAATAGCTTGTTAATAAAAGAGGAAGTTATTCTAAAGTTGGTTAGTTACTTAATCAACAAGAAAGGAAGTTGTGAATTTTTATTAACATGATTAAAAGGAGTTAATAAGCAATTATTTTATACATGTTGCCACTCACAGTTAATGTATGGTAAAGGAAGTTCAGTTTAATTAAAGGACACACATGAGATTATTTTTGAATCACTTTAAATCAAAGATAATTAATATGGCTTTGTTGATCAATTAAAAGGAGCTATTATGTTTTCAAAGATTGATTTGAGGTCAGGGTACCATCAATTGAAAATTGCTAATGTGGACATAACGAAAATGGCTTTTCGTACGAGATATGGACACTATGAGTTCGCTGTTATGCCTTTTGGGTTAACCAATGCACCAACAATTTTCATGGGCTTAATGAATAGAATATTCCAACGATTTTTTGAATAACTTTGTGATTGTTCTCATTGATGGCATCTTTGTGTACTCTAAGAGTAAAGAGGAACATGTGTAATATTTGAGGACAATCTTGATGAAATTAAGGGAGAATGTATTGTATTCTAAGTTCTTGAAAAGTGAGTTCTAGTTGGAGAAAGTAGCATTCCTAGAACATATTGTGTCAAAAGAGGGAGTCGAAGTAGATCCAGCCAAGATGGAAGCAGTAAAGGAGTGGCCTGCACCTAAGAATGTAACGGACGTACGGAGTTTCTTAGGGTTAGTAGGTTATTATAGGAGGTTTGTGAAGGACTTTTCGAGGATTGCCAAACCAATGACGTCGTTAATGAAGAAAGATTGTAAGTTGGAGTGGAGTGATAAGTGTGAAGAGGCATTTCAAACCTTAACGGATCATTTGACTACAACTCTAGTGCTGACCTTGCCGGATGGAAGTTAATCTTATGATGTGTATAGTGATGCTTCCAAAAATAGTTTGGGATGTGTGTTAATGCAAAATAGAAAGGTGATTGCATATGCTTCAATGCAATTGAAACTATACGAGGTAAATTACCCTACTGACGATCTTGAGTTAGCAGCGATCGTGTTTGCTTTAAAGATATGGAGGCATTATATGTGTGGGGTAAAGTGTAGGATATACATGGACCACAACAGTTTAAAATACTTTTTCACTCAGAAAGAATTAAACATGAGACAGAGGAGATGACTTGTGTTGATCAAGGTTTATGACTTAGATATCCAATAACATGAAGGGAAGGCCAATGTGGTAGCAGGTGCTTTAAGATGTAAAGCAAAACATGGAGTAAACACTTTGGTGGTTGCTAATGAACTATGTAAGGATATAGAGAGATTGAGCTTAGAAATAGTGAAGGAGGGAGACTTGGAAGGAATTTTTTGTAATCTTAGTATACAACCAACAACTTTGAGGATATTAAGAAGAACCAAGAGGAGGAAAAATTGAAAGTAGGAAAAGCTGTGGACTTTAAGGTCTATGAGGATGGAAGTTTAAGGTATAAGGGAAGGTGGTGTGTACTATAGAAATGTGAAGATCTGAAACAAAGAATCATGGAGGAGGGTCATAATACCCCGTTCAGTGCATCCGGGAGGTGATAAGTTATATAAGGATTTGAAGAAGATGTATTAGTGGCCTAGAATGAAAAGAGAAGTGGTTGAATATGTGAGCAAGTGTCTTACTTGTCAAAAGGTGAAATTTGAGCATAAGATACCACATGGAGAGGTCCAACCACTCGAAATACAAGGATGGAAATGGGATTGCATATCAATAAACTTTGTGACTTGTTTGCCAAAGTCGAGGAACCGAAATGATACCATATAGGTTGTGGTGGATAGGCTTAATATGTCAGCGGTGTTTATACCTATGAAAGAGACATGGAAAATGGAATAACTTGCAACGGCATACATAAAACATGTTGTGAGGCTACATGGTGTTCCAAAGGATATCGTGTCAAATAGGGATTCTAGGTTTCTTTTGAAATTCTGGAAAAGTGTCCAGGAGAACTTTGGTACAACGTTAAAGATGATTACAGCATTCCACCTAGCAACCGATGGACAAATAGAGAGAACCATACAAACCCTAGAGCACATGCTAAAAGCTTGTGTAATGGATTTTCAAGGAAATTGGGAGGATCACTTAGATCTCAATGAGTTTTCATACAACAATAGCTAACATGCAAGTATTGGCATGACACCTTTTGAGGCTTTGTATGGGAGGAAGTGTAGAAGTCACTTGTGTTGGAATGACATAAGTGAGACAGTGATTCTAGGACCTCAATTGATTGAAGAAACCACAGATAAAATAAGGGTATTACAAGCAAAGATACAAGCAACACAAAATACACAAAAGTCCTATGCGGACCAAAAACGGCAAGAAGTTGTGTTTGAAGTATGCGATAAGGCGTTACATAAGGTATCACCAATAAAGAGACTAATGAGGTTCGGAAAGAAGGTAAAATGAAGCCCAAAATACATAGGACCCTATGAGATCTTGCAAAGTGTTAAAAAGGTGGCCTATAAGTTAGCATTACGAATGGAGTTGAGCAAGGTTTATAATGTCTTTCATGTGTCTCAACTAAGGAAGTATGTTCCAGATGAGTCACATGTGTTACATCCTGAAACAATAGAATTAGACCAAAGTTTGACCTATGAAGAGAGGCCAATTAAGATCCTAGATAGTAAAGTCTGGGATACTCGTAGAAAAAGTGTCAAAATAATGAAGGTGTTGTGGTCTAACCAACAAACCGAAGAAGCTACTTGGGAAGTAGAAGATATGATGAGAGAATAGTATCCATAGTTCTTTCAGGTTATTAAGTAGAGTTACGGGGACATAACTCAATTCTTAAGGGGGGTAGAAAGCGATCTAATTTCGCGCATTTTTACCCTCAATTTTGCAAGTTTTTATGAGTTTCTGCGACTTTTAAGTAAGAGTTTTATGTTTGTCTACTAAAAAGTTGTCAAGTGAAAGTTAAGTAAGTGTCTAAGGTCTACAACGACATAGTATTATCATGAAAAAGCTTGAAGTAAATGTAGTCCCTATTCAAATTCCATACACTAATCTACACAAAGTTTCCGGACGAAACTTCTTTTAAGGCGGTAGACTGTAATACCCCATATTTTCACGTATTTTAAGCAATTATTTTTGTATTTTATATGTGTAATTTTAATATTTTTATTAAAAAAGTTGTATTCAATAAGAATATTAACCAAAAGAATTTAAATACATTTTAATTAAAAATAACTATTTGTGTATATAAATAATATTTTATGTTTTATAAAATATTTTGAAAGGTTTCTAAAAATACAATTTTTAAGAGTTTCCTAATTTATTTTAGAGCAAGGGCATAAAAGTAATTACTATTTTGGATAATTATGGGCATCACCAAATCCTACTTTGGGGCCTATAAATACCCTTAAAAACCCAATTTTCAAATTTCATCTTTTATAATTGTGATTAGGATACAAAAAATTAGAGAGAGAAAGGGGGAAAAAAAGGGGGAAGACGAGTCTGAAAAAAAAGAAAGAAAAAAAAATTGTTTTGTTGCTCGTCGGACGCCGGTGCTCCGCCTGCAGCCCGCCGGAGCACCGACGTGGCTGCTGCCGCCGCCGCCTGTGGTCGCCGACCACCTCGCCCCCCCTGTTCGGTATATTCGAGTACTTAACAAATATTTTTTCTTCTTTCTTTTTGATTTAATTTTGCAAATTCATGTTTATATTTATGTATAATCATGATTTTATAAGTTTCCATCATTTTTTATGAAATTATGATTTGTTTTAAAGCATGAATTAATTTGTTGTTCATGAAATAATACATTAGGGTTTATAAAGTAAAAATGATTTTTATGAGTTTTAATGATTTAAACATCAATATTATGATCATGAATTGTTGTTGAGTAAATTTATGATGATTTTATAAAGTTTATATTGATTTTTAATGGCTTTAAACATAAAATAAATTGCTGTCCAAATTTTGCAATCATGAAATTCAATAGAATTAATATTATGAACATGTTTTTGCTTAAGAAAATTTTTTCTAAAGTATAGATTGGTTTCATAATGATGTTAGTAAATTGTAAGAGTTTTGTCATGAATTTATACTGTTTTTATGAGTTTTCCATGTGTTTAAAGTTAATTAATAAATCTGAAATTTTTTTAAAAACAAGTTAAAATAAGTTTTAAGTGTTTATATTATGCTAGTATGATCACATATTGATTCTATGATGTTACATATGATTTTTAGTATGTTTCATGAAGTTTAAAAGTGATTTTAAGCATGTTTTACACGTTGTCCAGATTTTGTAAAGTGAATAATTAGGCTTTTAAAGTATGTAATTAGCATGAATTGATCATATAAAGTAAGTAATACATTGTATGAATGATTTGTGTTGTGTTCAAGGTTTTTCAAGGAGTTTTGATTATTTTAAATTGTTGTCCACTTTTCTAAAGTGACATAAAATTTATGTTGTGGTTTTTGAAAGTATAAATAAGTCCCGAAAACCAAGTAATCTTGCAATAGAAAATTTAACTGAAATATAGAACTAAATAGAGACCATATAACGAATGTTTTGGACAAGTTTCTAATATAGAAGTTAGTTTACAGTTGTTGTAGAACTTAGACAACAAGGTTTTAACTTAGTTTCAGTTTTCTTTATGTAAGAGACCTTGAATTAGTAAACTTTTAGAAGTTGTGGCGGAGCACCACTATTTCACAAGGTACATAAAAACTAAGGACAAACATAAGAATTAGAATTCATGCTTGGATGATCCTTTATGTTATGAAACATTGTTATGCTTGTTTGACTTATGAATTGATGTTCATGAAAAGTTTTACTAGAAGCATGATTTTATATTATAATGACATTCCTTGTTGATTAGCAATATAAATCTTATAAGATTAAATTGGAATGTCATGATCAGTTTAATTTGGCCAATAGCTTGTTAATAAAGGAGGAAATTATTTAAAAGTTGGTTAGTTACTTAATCAACAAGAAAGGTAGTTGTGAATTTTTATTCACATGTTGAGAAGGAGTCAATGAGCAATTATTTTATACATGTTGCCACTCATAGCTTAATGTGTGATCAAGGAGAAAGTAAATAGTAGTCACTCACTGTTAACGTTTGGTAAAGGAAGTTCAGTTTAATTAAAGGACACACATGAGATTATTTTTTAATCACTTTAAATCAAATATTATTAAAATGGCTTGCTTGATTTGAGGCATGTTTTTATGTGATGCTATATGTGAGTCATAACATTGTTAATTTGGTTAACCACGTAAAGTGTAAGAGAATTTGCATGAAAACTCTTGGAACGTATATACCTTGAATATGAACAATGGGGGGAGTTGTAAGAAACAGAGACCTATGACTTCTAGTTGGAGTACAAGACGTTGTACTCTTTTATTTTTAATGCGCTAGAATTCCGTCACTTTATATGACATAGGTAATACTTTCTTGTCGTTGCTCCCATGTTGGTGCCGAATAGGACGATTTTAAAGGAAAGGAAACTTGTTCGATGCAGAATCCAAAAGTTAAATATAATAATTGAATTGTTGAGTCTATGCATAGGTGAAGAGTTGTCGAAGGTAAGTTGTGTGGAGGTTTTAGTTCAGGTAGTTTTGTTGCATAGTCTTTAGTAGTTATGTATTTAGCTTTGCTGATTGTTTGTTTTGTGTGCATGGCTTTTTCTTTGACTTGTCCCTACAATGACCCACTTATTGTTGAGTAGTTGTCTAGAATAAGAAAAGCTACAGGTACAAGTGGGCCATGTTGGGCTGGAGTAAGAGCGCGTGCTGTGTAGTTTGTAGTATTAATTTTATTGCTTATGGAGTACTAACCTTTATTTGGATGTTGTTAATTTTCAAAGATTCTAGTTTTTGTTTTTAAGGGCCATTAATATGGTTCTGAAGTGTACTAAAGTTTTAAGTTGCTTTTATTTTTAATGTTGATTTGAATTTGGTTTGAGATTTGTTTTGAAGTTTAAGATTTTTAATTGGTTTTGGATTTCAGACTTTCGCTGTAGTACTTTGATAAATGCCTTAGTCGTTATCACGGTGGCGGTAATACTTTGGTTTTTCTAGTTATTAGGAGTTCTAATAAATATGGTTCTTAATATTTATAATATGTTTCCGGAAAAATGTAGAGTAGAAAGCTAGGAAATAACAGGGTGTTACAATCACTCTTACCTTATCGCTGGTTTCTTCAATCAATTGAGGTCCTAGAATCACTGTCTCACATATGTCACTCCAACATAAGGGACTTCTGCACTTTCTTCCATACAAGGCTTCAAAAGGTGCCGTGCCAATACATCCATTATAAAAGATCTTAGCATGTCCTCCAAAATTATTATGGTTCTCTCCGTTTATCCATCGGTTGCTGGATGGAAAGCTGTACTCATTTTCAACGTTGTATAAAATTTTTCCTGGACATCTTCTAGAACTTCGAAAGAAACCTAGAATCCCTATATGAGACGATATCCTTTGGAACTTCATGTAGCCTCATAACAAGCTTTATGTAAGCCTTTGCAAGTTGTTCCATCCTCCAAGTCTCCTTCATCGGTATAAACACCGCTTATTTAGTAAGTCTATCCACCACAACCCTTATGGTATCATTTTGATTTCTTGACTTTGGCAAGCAGGTTACAAAATCCATTGATATGCAATCCCACTTTCATCCTGGTATTTCAAGTGGTTGGACTTCTCCTTGTGGTCTTTTATGCTTAAATTTCACCTTTTGACAAATAAGACACATGATCATGAATTCAGCTACTTATCTTTTCATTCTAGGCCACCAATACACCTTCTTCAAATCCTTATACAGCTTATCACCTCCCGGATGAACTGAATATGGTGTATTATGACCTTCCTCCATGATTCTCCGTTTCAAATCCTCACATTTCTGTGGTACATACCACCTTCCATTATACCTTAAGCTTCCACCTTCATGGATTTTGAAGTCCATAGCCTTTCCTGCTTTCAATTTCACCTTTATTCTATCCAATTTCACATCTGCATCCTTGTTCTTCTTAATTTCCACAAACACGGTTGGTTGGAACCTAAGATTACAAAGTATTCCTTCCAACTCTCCATCTTTCATTATCTCCAAGTTCATTCTCTCCATGTCTCTACACGGCTCGTTGGAGCGACCACTAGAGAGTTCACTCCATGCTTCTGATGTAGTGTTTATTTGTTTATTTTTTCTATAGTTTCTTTAGCTCATTTCGTTGGTTTTTATTCCATTTTTTATGTATTTACCCTTTCTTGTATTAATTTTTAGTATTTCCCGTTCCTCCTTATTTTTATAGATTTTGTGCTCGTATTTGTCTTGTTTCGTTAGTTGTCTCCATCTTGTAGGATCTTTCATTAAGTTAGAAACCGAGGTAACAAATTTTCCAAGATATTGTGGAATATGAAGCAAGGAACGGTTTACTTTAGTCTTAGCTTAAGCGATTTGGTCTTTTACTTCACGTCTCACAATATCGCAAGCCATGGTTCGGCGACATAAATAAAGCCTCTAGCAGCCCCAAAACAAATTCTCTCCTCTTTTACTCCTTCCCTTAACTACAGAATTGAAACAGGGGAAGTACAGAACAGGGGGTTGCGGCTGCATGGTAACTGGTATGCGGCTGCATGCCCTTGTTTGTCCATAACAGATTTTGCTTCTTCCACCTCGACTTGCTTGGGTCTTGTTTTGTCTATATATACTCTTGTAGAACTAGTAGTTCAAAAGCTATAAGTTAGTAGAAGATAATTTAAACTCTCATTTTGCTCTCTAGATAAATTATATTCAATTTGATTAGTGATTAGTTCTTGATAAATTCAATAGTTGTAATTCAATCTTTTCTTAATTAACTCATAGTTGGTTATTCAAAGTTCTTGGATTCTTGTTCTCAATTTGGTATTGAAAGTCACTTGGTTTCATTTTCTTGGGATTCATATTCTTGGTTTGTTATTATTAAGTTCTTGGTTGATCATCATTGTAATTGGGCATCATTGGAATAAGCTTCAAGGTTCTATACTTCAAAGATTCAAGCTTCATGGTATAATTCTTAACTCATCTTCAATTCCCATTTCAATTATATGTCTTGTAGTTATTTTGTTGCTTTGAACTTTTGTTTTATAAAGATCTTTATCATGTTAAACTTGTCCTTTTTCTATTACTTACATTATTTCAAGTTCACAAGCTTTCTTTATCAAGATTAACTTGTACTTGTTCTATTGCTTACATTATTTCAAGTTCATAAGTTTTCTTCTCAAGTTAATCTTGTCCTTGCAATGTGGCTTTATGTCTTAAATACTTTCAAGATTAAACGTTGTCCTTGCTTTGATTATCATTATTGCTTTTGTAGTTTGATTACATCACTTCCATAACTTATTTCATTGTAATGATAATATTGATAATCAAACAAAGCTCTTCCATATTTATAATTTTTGTTTAGTTTAGTTTACAATCCATTGTGATAACTTATTTCTTTACTATAATTTGTAATCATGAATAAAAATATGTGTTTAAATAGTAAAATGTGTAGTGAGTAGTTTCAGTGCTAAGGTGTGGGTGAAACCCTCACCTCCTTCACGACATAAGTAGGTTCTTAGTAAAACCTGAGCATTGGGGATAACTAGAGTCGTTACATTGGGTTTTAAATCATGTAACCTATGACTTGCTTCCATAGATGTCGTCTTAGATTCCTCAACGAAGGATCGAGAGATGAAGTTGAGTGAAGACTACCCATGTTGATTAGTTTAAAAACCATGAAAATAGGTGTTCAAGTTAAGGGACGTTACTAATCTTCGTTAAAAAGTGCTTAGGAGTCGTTTTATGCTCACGCCATGAGAATAAATCGTGTTCATAGTTCCGCTCGTCATGCTAGCTCGAGAGAGTAGACATGAATCTTAGAATGACTTCCCCTTGACATTCCCCTCTACGTTCGGTTTAACCTAAGAATCTGCTCCTTTATGTAAGAAGTGAGCGGTGTATCCCTTACCTTAGTCATCTTTAATTCTTAAAATCAAGTAAAAATATATCAACATTAGTGACAATCGTTCTTCAAAAATAAAACCAACGTAAACTTACTCCTTAGACCGCCTTAGTGTGATGACCTTTATCTCGTGGGATTCGGTCCTTATTTGCCCTTACTAGTAGCCTAGTGAGCCTTGTATGGTTTATCTTTGGTAGCCACTTGGACAGGCTATCAAATTTTGGCGCCGTTTCCTGGGATAAAACAGATTTTCATTAAGTAGTTTTCTATTTGTGAGATTTTTGTCATAATTTCTCCTTCCTTCCTTTTTTTTTCTTGTTATTTGCATACTTGTGATTAATAGCTTTATTCTAGCATTGCATGATACACCGATCACAAGGAATTCCTACCACGCCATTTATTCCAGATATTGAAAAACGTTTACGTTGTTTACGGACACTTGTTGATGAATCTGGTGAACTTATAGAAGGAGGAAACTTATTTGAATCTGATTCAATATTTGAGCATTCATATATGCCTGAGGAAAATTTACCACAGAAGTCTCTCAGGGATTTTGGCCACCCTGAGGCCTTCGAATTGCATAGTGGGATTTCGTTACCCGCTACGACCACAAACAAACATAGTGGGATTTCGTTACCCGTTACGACTGCAAACAAACATGAATTCAGTCCTCACTTGATCCGTATGATTAAGGAGGCTCAATTCGGGGGAAGCCCCACCGAATGCTCTATTGCGCATTTACATAAATTCCTCGAGTTATGTTCCACAGTGGAACATAACAATGTAACCACGAAATTCATCCGAATGCATATGTTTCAGTTTTCACTAAGGGATAAAGCTAAATTTTAGGTCCGATCATTACCTGAGGGATCTCTGAAAACATGGGACGATGTTACCAACACCTTCTTGGAAAAATATTGTCCTCTTGAGAAAACCTCGGAACTTAGGTGAAAAGTCTCTAATTTCGCCCAAGACGACGATGAAACATTGGTGAGGCATGTGAACGTTTCATAGACATCTTACGTTCATGTCCTCACCACGGTTTTAGTGAATGGTTGGTATTCATGAGTTTCTATGATAGTCTTTTGCCTAGCTCAAGGGCTAACCACTACTACATTTAAGAGCAAATGCAACATTCTAATGCAACGGTTGACCTAATGCAACGGTCTAATGCAACGGTTAGGGTTAATGCAATACTTTTTTTTGTCTACTGTAACGGTTATAATAAGCCGTTGCATTAGGCCACCAAATGCAACGCTTATATTGCGTATTGCTACGGTTACATGAACCGTTGCATTTGCTTGGTGTTTTTGTTGAAACTTGAAACAATATAAGTCAAGTAATACACTATACTTCACTGTATCAATGTATCTGTATTACTCTACTTCTTCTCATCTTCTCTCAATTTGTTTCCTTTGTATTGCTCCAGCTCCCTTTCAGAAATATTCCAACGAACTCCATTGCTGGTCTTCGATTGCTCCTCCTACCGTCACCACCAACAATTCCTCCAACAAAATGACTCTCCTTTTATTCGGTTGTTTCTCTTTCTCCATCGCCAATTCCTCCTCCTCTCTTTCAAAAACCCCAACTCATTCGACATTCCACAACCTATTTGAAACCCTCCGAACTCACCACCTTCGATTTGAATCTCTAAAATATAACCCCCAAAAACCACCACTCAAATTGAAAACCCTAAATCGAATTGGGCATTTTTATTCCTACTTAGGTTTCAATCTTCAACTTAGATGGCACAATTCATGGTAATTTTTTTGGCTTTGGTTTCATATTAGTATCGTTTTTTCTACTTTATTATACATAAAATTTGTTCAATATTTGTTTCTTCGTATTTCTTTCAATTGTTGTTGTTCTTCATACTTCATATTCATGGTAATTTTTTTCTTTTAATTTGTTCAATGTTCGTATTTCTTTAAATTGTTCCAATGATTTATTTGTTTTTTTTCTTCAGTTGTTTTTAATTTTGGGGTCAAATGTGAAGTTCAACTTCAAATTAAAGTATCGCCTATAACTTGGATCATGATACAAATATTGATCACAACTTCGAAGGTTTGATTGAAGCTGTTAACAAGAGTGCAACCATGGGTGAATTAATTGCTTCTGGAGATTCAAGTCGAACGGGTGCATCCAGGGTTGGGATTTCCGTGTGCATGGTCACACATACCTAGGTGTGGCACGGAAATCAAGGCAAGAGGGTTGAAAAGGGGAATAACTTGGTTTTACCTATGAGTTTTTATCCCATTTCACTTGATAGGGTTTTTCTGAATTTAGGCATTGAGTCTTTCATTTCATGAAGTGTCTTGATCTTCACTTCAAGCCTTAAACACATGGAAAATGACTTCTTGAAGGTTTGTTGATTAAAAGATATAATATTGCAAGGTTTCTTGAACATTTGAACAAAATCACAAAAATTGCGCAAATTTGGACGATCTTGGGTGGCGTCAATTTTGAAGATTTTGTGTTGATTTGGGTAGATTATATTTTTGTGTAAATCTGGTTGTAATTTTTTGATTATCTTGATTAGGAAGGTGTTAGAAAGTTTGTTAGGATATTTTTTGTTTAGATATAGTTTGTTAGAGTCTGTGAGCAAGATGAGAATGACATGCGATGATGATGTGGCATCTTATCTTGTGAGTCATTAATGAGTCACTTTTTATAGGACGATTTTTAGCTTTGATTGTGCGTGTGTTTTAGCTTAGTTTTACTAGGATTTTGTTGATGATTATTCCTGTAAATAGTCTCAACATTAGTTTGTAAAATTCAGATTATTAAGTTGAATGAAAGTTTTTCATTGTTTAATCAGAAAACAAAAGCAACCGAAAAATTGAGTTGGTGGATTTTTCCTTTATACTCTTGTGAGATTAGTTAGTTGTTTTGAGGGTGCCTTGAGCTTTAATCAAAGAATAATTAATCAACCTAAATTTGTGAGTTTTGGTGGCCTAGCCTTTAGGGACTCGTAAATTTAGTCTTCTATCCTTGTAAGTTTTTGATTCATACGAAAATTCGCATCAAATTTGGTGCTTTCGTTGAGAGGTTAAAACGATGAATAGTCAAGAAAAATTAGCAATGGAAGAACAAAGGCATTGGTTTAGAGCCGTCAGGACCTCCGGGGATGCCTTGAAGAGGACGAAGATAGTCACCCTCCTCTTCTTCAGTTTCCGCCGATTCTGCAATAGCCAAAGGCATTGGTTTAGAGCCGTCAGGACCTTGCGATCCAACATCACTTGCTTCTTCAAGTAATGCTTGCACACGATTAGTAAAGAACTTACCACCAACGTGGGCATGGAGATTTTGTGCCAGATCTTGCAAAGACGAAGGAATGACTTGTTTGGCCCCTTGGCTAAGGGCGGCCAGAGCATTTGAGGAAGGAGCGGCAACCCCCTCTTTCCCTTTCCGAGAGACGCCTATCAACATCACTGCTCCTGTTGGAGGAGCTCTGCGGCGTCCCTCTGACGAGGTTGCTTGCTCTTTTTGGTAGAGGCCGAATTGGCTGGCCTCTTCTAGCTAACCTTCCTCGTCACCTGGGAAGGCACCACTCTCCTAAAGAGAACATAGGAAACAAGAGAAGAGTAAAAATCGAAAGTCTAACACAAGGGCTCAATTCGGTATCTCTAAGCCTAGTCAATGAAAAATTAATGTGTTTCATAAATACTCTACTCGGCATGTTAATAACGAATGGGAAAGATTTTGGTACTTCACACCACATACCCAATTCGGTATCCTAATACCGAACGATAAAGGAATAAGAAGATAAAGCCAAAACAAAATCAACTGATAACACACCTGTTCGGCCTATACATACCGAATGGAGTAATTGCAACACAAGCTAACAACACACCTGTTTGGCCTATACATGCCGAAAAGGGTTATTGTGAAATCACTTCATAGCTTACCTGTTTGGCCTATACATGCCGAACAGGGGGATTGTGAAACCACTTCATAACTTACCTGTTCGGCCTATGCATACCGAACAGGGTGATTGTGAAACCACATACCTGGTCGGCCTATGCATACCGAACAGGGTGATTGTGAAACCACATACCTGGTCGGCCTATGCATACCGAACATGGTGATTGTGAAACCACTTCACAACTTACTTGTTCGGCCTAGGCACACCGAACAGGGTGATTGTGAAACCACTTAAAAAGTTACCTCTTCGGCCTATACATGCCGAACAGGGTGATTGTGAAATCACCTCACAAGTTACCTGTTCGGCCTATCCACACCAAACAGTGTGATTGTGAAGTCACTTCACTAAACATCTATGCAGCATATATAGGTCGAGTGGGGTGACTGCATAAAAGTTTAATGCATGCTCACGGTCTACATATACCGAATGAGTAGTTAAAAAGACAGGAGCTCATTTTCAGGTTACATGCCGAATACAAAACTACCCTTAAAACATGGAATTGTTCAGAAGTATGAGCAAGACGAAAGTTACCCCGGTCTCCTTGCGACAGTCCTGCCATTCTTGGTTCTTTAGCTCAAAAAGCTCCTCTAGGTACTCATCACCTGTCTTCTCTCCCTTCTGGCTCGGGGTTAGTTGGCTCATTGCTTCGTCTGCAGTCAACCAGGAGAAATTGATTAATTATGGAAAACTTTAACAAAAATTAGCAAGTATGAGAAAACAGACGGTATCTGGACTACCTCTAGGCATGCTCAAAGGAAGGCCATATGCCGACAGAAAAATGTTGCTCCCAAACAAAGTAAAATCGAGCACCCACACTACTGGAACAAAGACTTTCTTGTTCCTACCTCCCCTCATTTTCACAGTCACTTGCCGGTTACCGAAAAGCTTGTGCTTAAAAATGAATTCAAATTTTGGATGAATGGGGGGAAGGTCTGGGTTCCTACCTGCCAGATAGGTGTTCTCAATCTACTCGTTCAGAGAGTCGGCCAGACCATCTTGGCTGATGTGAACATAAAAGAAGCGGTGTCTCCACCTTTTCCATTTGTTTGGCTTTGAGGCTGTCATCATGAAGTTTTTTCTGGAAGCGATGACGTACCAGTCATCTCACTCTGCGTCCACACGCGTGATCAAATACATGTGGCAAAAAACAGCAAAGTCTAGGGGGATCCCCCTCAACTCACATGTGGCAATATAGCCAAGAATGTTCGTCCAGGAGTTGGGGTGAGTTGCCAGAGTGCAACTCGGTATCCCTCCAGGAGGGTAATGATAAAGGGATGAAGGGGAAATCTCAAACCTCGGTCAATGGCCGCCACGTATACCGGGACGGTCTTATCAGGAGGAAATATGATGGATGCCCCAACAGGGGGCACTCTTATCTTAAAACCGTGTCCAAAGGCACACACCCTCCTATAGACCTCTAACTCACTCTTGTAATGATCCCTAAAACTTTTTTCTAAGAAACAATTGTTGGGTGTATAGACTGCTTGGATGATGATTCTCCTTCGTCGTCTTCACCCTCCTCTTCACCTGAAGAAGATGAGGCTTCGGGCTCCCCCTTCTCAGGGGCATGATGAGGGTCAATCAAGTGTTGTTGAGCAGCTGTAGAATTTAATAAAGGATGGTACTCTTCTACTGATACGGCGTCCGAAACCTCATGAGCAGGCACCCAGAAGCTGCCTGATCCTTCGGACACCCTGGCCGTTTGCTTTGTCCATGCCATCGAAGTACCCTGCACAGGTACAGGCACAAAAGCTGGCCCATCAATATAATGATCAATCATACAAAACTCTAATGTATGAAAAGGTCCGTATACGAATGATTACTCTGTCTCCATGGAAGGGTTCGAACTTTCAGGGGACGAAATCAGTTTGTAAGACTCAATCGGAGTGGAGGTCAGTGATTGATCCAAAGCACTAGACTCGGTGTCCGAATTAAAATACATAAGTACTAAAATGAAACGTAAAGAAAAAGAATAGATGGAGTGGTAGGTGAGTGGATGGAAAAGGCATGATATAGGAATGCCGAGCCAAAGGATGGTCTTCAAGGAGAAATGTCAGTAAATTTGCAGGCTTGAAATGATGCGTTTCACACATCTCTCTCTAAAAGGTTCACCACAGCTTCTCTCTCTTCAGCTAAGTAAATTCTCTCTCAAGAAATAGAAATGCAAGTAAAAATGGAAAGTGGATGAAGATTGTTAGTATTTATCGCAAATGAAAAGAAGGTGAATAGTTGCTGCTCATTTTCCCACCAAAAAATTTGGATTACTCCATGGTCTTAGGCCCATGGGAGTCATTGAGGCTTGTTCAAAACGGGTATAAAGTGGGGTCCACATCCAGTTCGACACCCCTTTTGAAGGGGCAAATGTTGTGGGGTCGTTTACCCTAATACATGGCCCAATGACTGGGTGACACATGGCCCAATGACTGGGTGACACGTGGCCCAATACGGGAGTGACGCGTGGCAATATTAAGTCAGCTGAAGAAGAAATGACACCTCTTGGCGCAAGTTGAAGAAGGAATTGAGGAAACGATTTGTTCCTCATGAATATGAACAAAACAACTTCGTAAAGATGCATGCTGTGAAACAAAACTCAAAAATTGTTGAAGAATACATCAATGATTTTGAGAAGATGGTCATTATATGTGATATTGAAGAAAAGGAGGATCACAAGGTGGCTAGATTTGATGCAGAGCTTGATGAATCTATCAAGGAGAAGGTAGAATTTAAACCCTATTAGACTTTAGATGAAACTTGCAAAGGTAGCCTTGAGAAAGGACACTCGAAAAAGTCTAAGACTTTCATCAAAAGTTACGAATCAAAGATAGAGAAAGAAGTGGTGTTTGCGCAAAACACTAAGCCTAGGGTTGAAAGTGGAGATAAGCCAAGGTTAATTACTCCTACCGAATTCTCATCTATTCCTAATGATAAAAGGAAGTGTTTCAAGTGCTAAGGATATGGTCATGTGCAACGAAACTTTTCTAGTTCAAGAGTCATCACAATTGGAGAGGCAAGGGAGATTGAAGAAGACTATCTAAATGTAATTATTGAAGAAGGGGAGCAAGATAACGTTGAACAAGAGTGTTGTGGGGTAGTTTACCCTAATACGTGGCCCAATGACTGGGTGACACGTGGCCCAATACAAGAGTAACGCGTGGAAATATTAAGTCAGCTGAAGAAGGAATGACACCTTGATCTACAGGATAAAGCCCATCACTATCAGGCCCACCAAGTTAACCTAGCAATCAATCCAACGATCACAGATGTGACACGTGTCAACATCTTAGGCATGGTGCAATTCTTGAGAATCCTATAAATAGGTCCCTTTTTACTACTTTAGGGGATAGATTTACGTCAGCAAAAAAGCATTCATAATTAAGAGTTTCTCTTCTAGGATTAGAGTTTCTCTCTCTAGATTAATGTTAATTGATTGTTCAAACTACAATTAGTGATTAAATATTTGATTATATAAAAGCAAATCACTCTGTGTTGTAGCATTGTACTTGAGTCCTCACATCTCCCTCGATATTATACAAATTTCCCGAAAACAAAGAGGATAAAAGTAGAAATGATATGGAGGATGTTGATCCTGACACACATGGCCAAGCCTTAGTGTTGAGAAGGGTTTTACAATCCAAACCCATGCCCTTAGAGGAAATCCAAAGAGATAAGATCTTCATGACAAGATGTGTAGTTGAGGGTAAGTTTTGTGATGTGATCATTGATAGTGTTAGTTGCACGAATGTGATGTCTACTTTATTGATTCATAATCTCAACTATCCTACTCATAATCATTCTCATCCATAAAAGCTTCATCGTCTAGGAAATACTAGTGATGTTAAGGTAACTAAACAAGCTTTAATATCATTCAAAATTGCGCAATATGAGGATAGTGTGTTGTGTGATGTGTGCCCTATGGATGCGTGTCGTATATTGCTTGGGAGGCCGCAGAAATATGATAGATTTTTTCAATATGATGGTAGAACTAATGTGTATGTCATCAAAAAATACCCTAATGGCCAATCTATTGCCTTAAATCCAGTGAAAGTTGTGAAGGTTCTAAAATGGGAGAATTTGGAGAATAAGAAAGGGTCGTTTTTAACGAGTGTCAGAGGGGTGGAAAGGGAATTAAATTCTTGTAATCATTTCTATGTTCTTATGGCTAAAGAAGTACAAGAAGGTTCCTCATCAATTCTATTAATTTTAAAGCCTTTGTTGCATGAATATGAAGATGTGTTTCCTAATGATCTACCACCTATAAGAGGCATTGAACTTCAAATTAATCTTATTCCTAGAGCTCACATTCCAAACAATGGAGATTCAAAGGCAGATAGAAGAGCTAATGGAACGTGGATACGTGAGGGAGAGCATGAGTCCTTACACAGTGCCCACGTTGATTGTTCCTAAAAAGGATGGTACTTGGAGGATGTGCATTGATTCAAGAGCAGTAAAAAACATCACCATCAAATATAGATTCCCAATTCCAAGGTTAGATGATTTGCTTGATGAGTTATATGGTTCTAATGTGTTTAGCAAGATTGATCTTAGGAGTGGGTATCATCAAATTCGCATGAGAGAGGGTGATGAATGGAAAACAACTTTCAAAACAAAGTTAGGGCTCTATGAATGGCTGGTGATGCCTTTTGATCTTAAATAACGCACCTAGTACTTTCATGAGGGTCATGAATGAGGTATTGAAGCCATAGCTGGAAAGTTTTTTGTTGTTTACTTAGATTACATTCTGGTTTATAGTAGAAGTAATGAAGATCATCTACATCATAGAAGGAGTGTTTTCGAAACATTGAGGTAGCAAAGACTTTATGGGAAGCTCAAAAAGTGTTACTTCACTGTACCTAGTGTCACGTTTTAGGGGTATGTGGTCTCACAAGATGGAGTTTCTGTTGATCAATGAAAGGTAGAAGCAATCAAAACTTGTCCTACTCAAAGTAATGTCACTAAGGTTCATGCTTTTCATGGATTAGCTTCATTCTATAGGAGATTTGTGAAGAATTTCTCATCTATTGTAGCTCCTATGATTCAGTGCATGAAAAAGGACAACCCTTTTGAGTGGACAAAAGAGGCGCAAAAAGCCTTTGAGAAGATTAAAGAGATGCTATGGAACACACCTATTCTTGCATTGCTCTTGATCATTAGAGTCATTATCTAAGACCTCATCACTTCATTCTACATTGTGATCACGAATCATTAAAGCATATTAATGGCCAGCAGAAATTGAACCCTAGACATGCCAAGTGGGAAGAATTCCTACAATCTTCTCACTTTTCATCAAAGTACATAAAAGGTAACTCTAATGTTGTTACAGATGCATTTTCACGAAGGTATGCTCTCATTAGTGTGTTGAATTGGAAGTTACTTGGTTTAGATATGATCAAAACATACTATGAGCATGATGATACTAAACAAAGAGATAACTTCGAAGGTTTGATAATGGCTTCTAAAAATGATGCAAGTCTGGGGCAAATAAAGGCTTATGGAGATTCAATTCTTTCGGGACCTTCAAAGACATCATCATGGGTGTGTATGGTGACACACAAATTTAGTTGATCATTTGAAGCAAAGGAAAGAAAGGCGGAATTTTGGGGAATAAGATGGTTTTGCCTATGAGTTTTTCCCACTTTACTTGATAGGGTTTTCTCAATTTAGGCTTTGAGTCTTTCATTTCTTCAAGTGCTTTAATCTTCATTTACAACCTTATACACATGGAAAATGACTTCTTGAAGGTATCTTGATTAAAAGATTAAATCTTTAAAGGTTTCTTGAAATTTTGAAGAAAAATCACAAAATTGCGCAAATTTGGACGATCTCTCATGTGGCGTCAAGTTTTTGACGATTTTATGTTGATTTGGGTAGATCATATTTTTGTGTTATTCTGGTTGTGATTTGTTGATTATCTTGATTAGCAAGGTCATAGAATGTTTATTAGGATATTTTTGGTTAAGATATAGTTTGTTAGTGTTTGTTAGCAAGATGAGAATGACATGTAGTGATGATGTGGCATCTTTTCTTGTGAGTCATTGTTGTCTCACCTTTTACGGGACGATTTTAGCTTTATTTGTGCGTGTATTTTAGCTTAGTTTAGTTAGGATTTTGTTGATGATTATTGATATACGTGTTTTATGTTGTGTTTTTCCCTCATTTTCGGTTGATTCTTGTGCTAAATAGTTAAGTTTGTGGCTTCGTTTTGATTAAATATCGGCTTTCGATGTTAAGTTATGTTTTGGAATGGTTTTAGCATATTTAGTTGACTTTTAGAACCTTTTACGGTTATTTTATACTTTTTTGGTTATTATGCGTGGTTTTCAGTTTTGTTTATATTTTACAGCAGTGTAATAGAGAGTTATGAAGTCATTGGAGGCTAAAACGAGTCAAAATATACTTGCCTCATGATGCGTGCCAAGTCACGAAAAGTCACGAGCGAGATTCGAAGAATCGAGTGAAGAAATAAGCAAGATCGTCAAAATATAGGAACGCAAATTTCATGCAGGCGCAACCCTTAATCATCTTTCGATCTATGAGCCCCCAACATAGATCAAAAGTATCAGAACTCACTCATTATTCACCATGCGGGCGCAGGGAACAAACTAGGTTTGTTCTATGCGGGCGCAGGTGCAATAATTTGGTGCCCGATTTTTCTTTCCGTGCTGTTTTTGCTCGTGATTTTTAATTAATTAAAAACCCAAATCCTAAATATACTCTATGTAAAGGGGGCACGACTTTAACTAGTTTTTGTCATATTTTTAGACCTAGAAATCCAAAATTACTTTTTCTCTCTAGAATTTTAGGATTAATTACTTTGTTCATGAATTCAAGCTTTCAATCAATGCAATTCAGTCTTTATTTTGGTAATTTCTTTCCTTATGCTATTTAATTCTTTTAGTTTCATGATTCTCTTCAATTTTTTAGTTTTTAGTTTAGATTAATTAGTTTTGCTATTTTGGTTCTTAATTAAGTTTTATTAGTAATTAATTTAGTTTTAATTAATTCCTTGTTCTTGATCATGTTGTTTGAATTCAATTTTTCTTTTGTTCCCTTAATTATGAGTGACTAGTCGTTTTCTCTAGGGTTAGGGGATCTATGATCATGACTTGAATTCAAATTATGTTTTCTAATTAGTTCTTGGCTTCTAATTGAATTCCTATTATTGATTTCTAGTGATTGCAATTAAATTGTGGCCAGATTTAATTGTAAGTTAGGTTATTTTTGAAATCGAGATCGAGAGGTATGATTACCACAATTAGACCACTGAATAATAGGCAAAAATGAAATTTATGCGAACGAGAGCCGGTAAAGGATATTTCAGGGAGTCTAAGTTCGCGAGAAGTAGTGAGCCCTAGTTCAATGAATGCCAATGAATTGATTAGTGAGTGTTAATTGAGTTTGTTGATTGATCATAGTGAACCGATAGCCCTAGGTTTCCATTAATAGAGTTTAATCGTTATTTTCCCGTCATTTCTTTAGTTTCAATTCTTAGTCTTCTTAGTTCTAGAAACCATTTACCGAAAATTCCACCAAGGCCCATTACACGCTTTAGGCTTTTTAGAGCTAGTAGAATTTAATAGCTTCCCTAAGGATTCGATCCCTACTTCCCTAGCTATATTAGTTAGAGTTGTTCGGTTATTTTTGAGAGGTGTGCGAAAACCTGTTCAAATTTTGACGCCGTTGCCGTGGAGGCAATTTTTAATTCTATTAGTCGGGTTTAAAATGTTCTTTTAGTTTTTATTTTCAGTTTTAGTTCTTCACCTGAAGGAGCCTTCACGTTCTTTGAGGTAGTTTTCATTTCGGTTTCGAGTTTCCATTGTGTCCAGGTATTAGGTTGTATGCCGGTTTGGATTGATCCTGAACCGGAAAGATCGTTGCATAAAAGGAGTCGCAGAAGGAAGTGGAGATCACGAAGAAGCATTCTTTCCGAACGAACACTGGTGGATTTGACACAATTATTTGCTGAGTTGAACATTTCCGATAGTTCAGACAATGAAGAAGAGATGTCAGGATCACAGTTCAATGAGAATAACCCACCACGGGATGATGCACCGCTGCCGCCACCACCACAAGGAAGGTCCTTAAAAGACTATTCTCAGTCGAGTTCTGCAACAGTGGGAGGTGAATACCGAGTTCCTATTATAGAGGCCCTGAATTTCGAATTGAAGCCAGGTTTTGTGAACATGGTTGAAAGGAATCAGTTTGCAGGCACAATGAAAGAAGATTCGAACTTACATTTGAATAACTTCATTCAGTACTGCAATACAATCAAGCAAGCTGGTGTATCTCAAGATTACATACGACGTACGACGTTTCCATTTTCATTAAAGGAGAAAGCTCGATCTTGGTTGAATGGTCTAAACATGGATACTATTAATAGTTGGGATGACTTGGCTCTTGCTTTTCAAAGGAAGTACTTTCCTCCGGAGAGAACTCCACAACTTAGGAGTCAAATCACGAATTTTAACCAAGAAACAGATGAAGCTCTTTATGATGCATGGGAGAGATTTAAGGATTTATTGAGAATGTGCCCTCATCATGGACTTGAGAAGTGGTTTTTAGTGCAATCATTCTATAATGGTTTGGGTAATGAGAGTAGAACTTTGCTTGATTCTGCTGCTAGTGGTCGATTTATGAACCAAGAAGTCAATGCTGCTTATGATTTAATTGAGGAGATTGCTATTCATTATTCTCAATTTGGTAATCCTAAAGGACATGCTATGAGAGGAGGAAAACATGTCATAGATGACAAATATGAGAGTCTGGCTTCACAAATCAATGCAATTCATGAGAAGCTGGAGTGGCCGCACATTCGGGAGCTACAAATGTCTTTTGTTATTTATGTGGTTCTTTTGGGCATAGTATGCAAGCAAGTCATAGTGCTATGGAACAAGTATGCGCATTTCAAGCTTACAAGAATAACCCATTTTCCAACACCTACAATCCTGGTTTGAAAGATCATCCATACTTCTCCTGCAAGAATACTAGCAATGTTCAAAATCCGCAGCAGTAGCCACATTTTGTACCACAACAACAACAATAGATTCAACAATTTGCTCCACCTCAACCACTGGGTTTCATTAGACCACCATCTCCAGCACCACTCCCAGCACCTCCACAGCCATTTAGCAATGACTATTCAGAACTGGTGCAGATGCAGAAAGCCATGGAAGCTATGCAGGCCCACAATCGACAATTGGAGACTCAAGTAGCACAAATTGCTCAATCATCAGCTCAAAGGCAACAAGGCCAACTTCCTCCTCAACCTGCTCCATCAAATGCTTCATCAAGCAATCCACCTCGTGATCATTGCTATTCCATTGCAACAAGGAGCGGTACTTACTATGAAGGTCCTAGAATGCCTGATGATGATGCTAACAGGGCTGCAGATGGAACACAGAAGACTAATTCAGTTGTTATTGAAGACCTTGAGGAAGTAGCTGCAGAAAAGGAGAAGGAAGCATCAAAGAAGCAAGCTCCAGCAGCAGATTTAGTTACCGATACGATTCCTCCCTCAAAGGTGCCATTACCCTTTCCGAACAGGGTAACTAGGAGTAAGAATGATAATCACTTTCGTAAATTCCTTGACATAGTTAAAAATTTGCAAGTTACTGTGCCTTTCACTGATTTAATTACTCAAGTGCCTACTTATATTAAATTTTTGAAAGATATTTTAAGCAGGAAACGTGAGTTGAATGTAACAAAGACAGTTGCACTCACAGAGGAGTGCAATGCGATCCTTCAAAATAAATCTCCTCCTAAGTTGAAGGATCTAGGAAGTTTTTCAATTCCATGTAATATAGGTCCTTTATTTATTGATAAGGCTCTATGTGATTTGGGAGCTAGTGTAAGTGTGATGCCCTTATCAATTTGTAAGAAGCTTCACATGGGAGAACTTAAATTTACTAATGTTACTTTGCAGATGGCGGATAGAACTGTAAAATACCCTAAAGGTGTTTTAGAAGACGTACCTGTTAGAGTAGGAAAATTTTATATTCCAGTTGATTTTGTTGTCCTTGATATTGATGAGGATGCTCATATCCCTATCATTCTAGGTAGACCTTTCTTACATACTGTAGGTGCCGTCATTGATGTCAATGAAAAATCCCATGTTAGAACAGCCATATAATACAGTTTACACTTTTAATGAGATTGTTCATAATGACTTGCCTCGATCCCCTGATAAGGATGTTCTAGAGGCCTCTCTGTGTTTTGATTCTATTGCTAGTGACGGAGATAGTGATAATAATGAGACATATTAAGATACAAAGAAAAAGAAATCGCGCCCTAAGAAGCGTCGGAAGCCTCGAAAGTCCTCCTCACATACTTGTGAAGTGAAGAAAACAAATTATGAGGTCCCTAGCAAAGAACATGGGGTGTTTGAACAAACAATAACCCCAAATTGCTTTGGGTGTTTAACTACATGGGGCTCACGTTCACTCTTTGATCCACCATGAGGTAAGGTAATTACGGTCAAGCTAATGACCTTAAACAAGCGCTTTGCGGGAGGCAACCCGTAGGTTAGTAGTTTCTTTCTCCCTCTAGCAATGAGGACATTGCTAAGTTCGGCTTGGGGGAGGTAAGTATTTTATACCTTTCCTATTTTAGTTATTTGTTGCTTTCTTAGTTTAGTTTTATTGCTTTCTTAGGACTGTTGCATGGTTTGTACCATTCGTTAGGAATGGGAGTTTGCATGTGACAAAAAATATTGTACTGTTTTCTTAGATTTAATTTTAGAGAGAATTGTCTTAATGGATTATTCGTGTCCCAGTTGAGTTTTATTGTCGGAGTTGACTACTTCTGTACCCCTGTGCTTATTTTGAAAACTTTATGACTCTTGAGTACGGATGGATCCACATGTATGATTTGTTGGCTATGACTTGAATTTGATTGCTTGATTTCCTTTTATTGGTCAACTGTTCTCAACCTTGCTTGGGTCTTGGACTTGAACTGTGTTAACGGGAGGATTTGAGCAACTTTTGAATATAAATTCATTCATATTTTCTTTTCATGTGTGCTTAGTTCATGGTGCAATTATGATCTTGGGTTTGACTTTGGATCGCAGTAGCTTTAATTGTGGATTTGGTGTATGTTGCGCATGATAAAAGCCTCTCATTTCTTATTTTGAGCTTCAAAATTTCATTCCCCACATTTAAATTTTCCCTTGATCCCATGTCTGAGCTTTTATCCCTTTCATTTGTATTTTAGCCACATTACAAGCCTATTAACCCTTTTACATAATGCATTATATGCCCAAACTTGGTTTTGGGGAGTTTGAAGTGTTTGTGATGTTGTTAAAATAAAGTTTTGAAGGGTGTTATGGAGGCTTGATGGTGAAATAGTGGAAATGTTATTGATGAAAGTTAAATTGTAAAGTTTCACATATAAGGCTCTGCATACCAATGTCTAGGTTGTTGTAGTGAATTAAAAAGTCATATTTTATTCATGGCCTAGTTATGTATGTGTGATGATTATTGTTTATTGTTTACTGAATTTTATGCAGAAACAAATCATTAAGAGTTGTGAAACTATGTTTTATTATGCATGAAAAATAAAGTGAAAAAAAAATTTATGAAAGCATAATAAAGTTGAAAAAAAAAAGATGAAATAAAAAGAAAGAAGTTTAAAGTTTGTGAAATAATGGTTGATGATTGAATTATGAGAAGTATGGTGTTGGTGTGAAAAATGAGGAAAAGTTTGGTTAGATTTGGTTGAATTGGATGATGGAGAATATTGATGATTTTCCTCGATTTTATATGCGTATACCCCGCATTCCACCACATTATCCCAAATTTTTATCCTATCCATCACCCTAGCCACTTTACAAGCTTATAAAAGTCCTTTTTGATCTTCGTGCACATGCTATGGTTATTGTGAAATGAATCCTTTGTCAAGGTCGTACAGTATTAATTGCATTCCGAGTCGACATTTAGGATGAGTGGATACCCTCAAACACTTGCATGAGGTGAGCGTTAGAGCTTCATTGTTATAAGCTCATCATTAATTGTGTGGAGTGACAACCCGTGAGCTACTCTAGTCATCGATTCATTAAACTTGCTTGGCTGGTTTTGTTTGACCCGTATTTAGGAATGATGGTAATTGGATACTTGATTGTCTGGCCTTGATCCATGTGTCTTCGGATGTTCTCTTGAGTCATGATTCCTATTTTGTTTTTATGGGGTGTAGTCAATTTCGTTGTGTTTTGCTCGGGACAAGCAAAGGTTCGGTTTGGGGGACTTTGATATACATGTTTTATGTTGTGTTTTTCCCTCATTTTCGATTGATTCTAGTGCTAAATAGTTAAGTTTATGGCTTCGTTTTGATTAAATATCAACTTTCGATGTTAACTTATGTTTTGGAACGGTTTTAGCATATTTAGTTGACTTTTAGAACCTTTTACGGTTATTTTATACTTTTTTGGTTATTATGCGTGGTTTTCAGTTTTGTTTATATTTTACAGCAGTGTAATAGAGAGTTATGAAGTCATTGGAGGCTAAAACGAGTCAAAATATACTTGCCTCATGATGCGCGCCAAGTCACGAAAAGTCACGAGTGAGATTCGAAGAATCGAGTGAAGAAATAAGCAAGATCGTCAAAATATAGGAACGCAAATTTCATGCAGGCGCAACCCTTAATCATCTTTCGATCTATGAGCCCCCAACATAGATCAAAAGTATCAGAACTCACTCATTATTCACCATGCGGGCGCAGGGAACAAACTAGGTTTGTTCTATGCGGGCGCAGGTGCAATAATTTGGTGCCCGATTTTTCTTTCCGTGCTGTTTTTGCTCGTGATTTTTAATTAATTAAAAACCCAAATCCTAAATATACTCTATGTAAAGGGGGCACGACTTTAACTAGTTTTTATCATAATTTTAGACCTAGAAATCCAAAATTACTTTTTCTCTCTAGAATATTAGGATTAATTACGTTGTTCATGAATTAAAGCTTTCAATCAATGCAATTCAATCTATATTTTGGTAATTTCTTTCCTTATGCTTTTTAATTCTTTTAGTTTCATGATTCTCTTCAATTTCTTAGTTTTTAGTTTAGATTAATTAATTTTGCTATTTTGATTCTTAATTTAGTTTTATTAGTAATTAATTTAGTTTTAATTAATTCCTTGTTCTTGATCATGTTGTTTGAATTCAATTTTGCTTTTGTTTCCTTAATTATGAGTGAGGAGTCGTTTTCTCTAGGGTTAGGGGATCTATGATCATGACTTGAATTTAAATTATGTTTTCTAATTAGTTCTTGGCTTCTAATTGAATTTCTATTATTAATTTCGAGTGATTGCAATTGAATTGTGTCCAGATTTAGTTGTAAGTTAGGTTATTGTTGAAATCGAGGCCGAGAGGTAAGATTACCATAATTAGACCACTGAATAATAGGCAAAAACGAATTTATGCGAGCGAGAGCCGATAAAGGAGTTTTGAGGGAGACTAAGTTCGAGAGAATTTGTGAGCCCTAGTTCAATGAATGCCAATGAATTGATTAGTGAGTGTTAATTGTGTTTGTTGATTGATCATAGTGAACCGATAGCCCTAGGTTTCCATTAATAGGGTTTAATCGTTATTTTCCCGTCATTTCTTTAGTTTCAATTCTCAGTCTTCTTAGTTCTAGAAACCATTTACCGAAATTTCCACCAAGGCCCATTACACGCTTTAGGCTTTTTAGATCTAGTAGAATCTAATAGCTTCCCTGAGGATTCGATCCCTACTTCCCTAGCTATAATAGTTAGAGTTGTTCGGTTATTTTTGAGAGGTGTGCGACAACCTGTTCAAATTTTGACGCCGCTGCCGTGGAGGCAATTTTTAATTCTATTAGTCGGGTTTAAAGTGTTCTTTTATTTTTATTTTCCGTTTTATTTCTTCACCTCAAGGAGCCTTCACGTTCTTTGAGGTATTTTTCATTTCGGTTTCGAGTTTCGATTGTGTGCAGGTATTAGGTTGTATATATAGGATTTGGGTTTTTAATTAATTAAAACCCACGAGCAAAAACCGCACGGAAAGAAAAAGTAATTTTGGATTCCTAGGTCTAAAAATATGGTAGAAACTAGTTAGAGTCGTGCCCCCTTTACATAGAGTATATATAGGATTTTGGTTTTTAATTAATTAAAACCCATGAGCAAAAACCGCACGGAAAGAAAAATCGGGCACCAAAATACTGCACCTGCGCCCGTATAGAACAAACCTAGTTTGTTCCCTCCGCCCGCAGGGTGAATAATGAGTGAGTTCTGATATTTCTGATTTATGTTGCGGGCACATAGATCAAAAGATGATTAAGGGGTGCGCCCGCATGGAATTTGCATTCGTATATTTTGACGATCTTGCTTATTTTTTCGCTCGATTCTTCAAATCTCCCTCGTGACTTTTCGTGACTTAGCACGCATCCTGAGGCAAGTACATGTTGACTCATTTTAGCCTCCAATGACTTCATAACTCTCTATTACGCTCCTGTAACATATAAACAAAACCGAAAACCACGCGTAATAACCGAAAAAGTATAAAATAACAGTAAAAGGTTCTAAAAGTCAACTAAAGATGGTAAAACCATTGCAAAACATAACTTAATATCGAAAGACGATATTTAATCAAAACGAAGCCTCAAAATTAACTATTTAGCACAAGAATCAACCGAAAATGAGGGGAAAAAACAACAAAAAACACGTATATCAATTATGCCTACAAATAATCTCAACATTAGTTTGTAAAATTCAGATTACAGAATTCAATAAACATTATTGTTTAAGTTTTACTTGTTTTCTACAAAACAAACACAAAACCGAAGGTGTGAGAATTTTCGAGTGTGAGGGAAATTCAAACATATTGAGAGTTGGTGCTTAGGCTTTAGAATCTTGTTTGGATAATTTTAATAATTTAGGTTGCATAGCTTTACTCAATGCACAAAAATTATTCGACCTAGATCGTTTTTCTTGGTGCTTTGCTTTAGAGAAAACCTGAACTAGTTTTCTATCAGTTTGTGGTTGGTGATTTTCTATCATTAATCACATCAACTTTTGGTGCTTTCGTTGAGAGGAAATTAATCCTCAAGTTTATTGCATAATCTCATTGTTGAAACAAGTGCAATCTTGACTGCTGATGAAGTAAATACTCCTAAGATTACTAATGAAGAATTGCACAAAGATATAGAGGAGTTGAAGGCTATGTTTGAGGCTACCATGAAGGATTTTGCCGAAAGATTGAAGTCACCTATCAAATCCAAGGATGGAAGCGAAGGGCAGTCGAATTCTAGTTCTGGTTATGAGCAAGCAAGCTCAAGAAGTTCTCGCAAACCAAGAAAGAGGTACTCATCAAGTTCTAGCAATAACTAACCTATGACTAGACGCAAAAAGTAGGATAGTCCTAAGGATGATAATCGAAATCTTAAAATAGATATTCCTGAATTCAGTGGAAGTTTGGATCCTGAAAAGTTCTTGGATTGGCTAAGAAGAATTGAACGAATTTTCAAATATAAAGAGTATGATGATCGAAAATCATATAAGGTGGCAGAACTAAAATTAACTGGCTTAGCTAGTTTATGGCTAGAAGGTATGCAAAAGAAAAGGAAGAAAGATGGGAAGTCTAAAGTGTCTACTTAGATGAAACTGAATAAGGAGATGAGGAGAGGTTTTGTTCCTCAGGATTATGAGCAAGGCAATTTTATAAAGATGCATACTTTGAAGTAGGATCTAGAATCAGTTGAAGAATATACATTTGAATTCCTCAAATTGATCACCATCTGCGATCTAGAAAAGAAGGAGGATCATGAAGTTGCTCGTTATGTTGCTAGCCTAGATGAGGGAATTAGAGAGAAGGTGGAGTTACAACCATATTGGACTTTTGATGAATTTTGCAAGGTTGCATCTGGGGTTTAGAAGCAATTTTTGAAAAAAAAAGTTACTTTTTCGAAAACCTTTGTGAAGAAAGAAGTTGTCGTTGTTCCTTACATACAAAATTTCGATTCCACTTCAAAACCACCTCTATATATCAAGGATAAAGGCTCTGCTACTAAATCTCCAAACCCTGCTCAACGTACATGCTTCAAGTGCAAAGGTAAAGATTATATTTAGAAGGATTGTCCACATTCAAGAGTCCATACTACTCGAAATTGGGCAGATGATGTAGACATTGAAGAAGAGGAGAGTGAAAGTCAACAACAAGAAGATGGCGTGAATTATGACACACAGGAAGAGGAGATTGAAGAGATTACCCCTGAAGTGAATGGCCAGAGCTTAGTTCTCCGAAGGGTTTTGCAATCTAAAGTTGCGCCACCTATAGAGAAGCAGAGGGATAAGATTTTCATCACCAGGTGCAATGTTCTAGGAAGATTTTGTGACCTAATCCTTGATTCAGGTAGTTGCACTAATGTGGTCTGTACTGTATTGATCAACAAACTGGAGATTCCTACCACTTAACATCCTCAACCTTACAAGTTACATTGGCCTAGTAACACAAGTGATGTCAAGGTGAATAAACAAGCTCTGGTTAGTTTTAAGATTGGAAATTTCAATGATCAGGTGCTTTGTGATGTATGTCCTATGGATGCATGCCATATATTGCTTGGAAGACCATGGAAGTATGATAGATTTGTACAGTTTGATGGTAGAACAAACATATACATCATTAGAAAGCAGGCACAAGGTAAACCGGTTGCGTTGAAACCTTCAGAAGGCTCGAAATTTTTGAAAGAGGTGAGTAATAAAAAGAGTGTTTTCTTGATTGATGAGAAATCCATGGTGCTAGAGGTGAAGAATTGTGAGAAGTTCTATGTGTTGATGGCTAAGGAAGTACAATCAAAAGCAATGAGTATCCCTCGTGAGGTGCACCTCTTATTGCACGAATTTCAAGATATATTTGCTGATGAATTGCCAGCAGGGTTGCCGCCAATCAGAGGAATTGAATATCAGATTGACTTAATTCCTAGAGCTCAGATTCCTAATAAACCAGCTTACAGGTGCAATCTAGAAGAAACTAAAGAGATTCAACGATAGATTGAGGAGTTGATGGCAAGAGGGTAAGTATGAGAGAGTATGCGTCCATGTGCAGTACCAACAATGATTGTTCCTAAGAAGGATGGATCATGGAGAATGTGCATTGATTCTAGAGCTGTGAACAACATCACCATCAAATACAGGTTTCCTATTCCTTGCTTAGATGATTTATTGGATGAATTGTTTGGCTCACAAGTGTTTACTAAGATCGATCTAAGGACTGGCTACCATCAAATTCGAATGAAAGAGGGTGATGAATGGAAGATGATGTGGCACGCCAACTCATGCCACGTGTCAGCATAATACTGGGCCACGTGTCCACTAAAGTCCAGGTGGCACTGCCACTTGGCACTGACTGGACCACCAAGGTGGGCTCCACACGGCCGTGTGTCGTTGCAAGATTGGGCCACGTGTTCACAACAAATACTTAAAAGAAGAGAAACCTCTGCCACGTGTCGCGATCCTATTCGAGGCTACAAGGTAGGGAAAAAAGGAGGAATTTGGGCCTTGAGGCTTGAATGCAAAAGCCCATGAGGCTTGATCAAGCATCAACCAATTAGACGATGACAAATGTCATCGTCCTATTTGTTGGCCTCCAAACCTAAGGCTATAAATACCCCTCAAAATCATCATTTTGGGGGCATTCAACATTCAAACATTCAACCAAATCTTCATTCATCACACTAAGAGAATTTCTCTCACTAGTTTCCCTCTCTAGATTACCAAATTGCTAATTATTGTTAATTTGCCTTAATCCTCATACAAATACTTACTTAAGCATCGGAGGGGGAAAAAATCCTACGAGGATTTTATTCCCTTGTTTTGCAGGAATCGAGGTCCGAGCCATCAGGAAGTGAACAAGCCAACACCTGTCCATCTGACGTGTAGTCCTCTAGTTCCCTCTCCACGTATTCAGTTGAAGAGACCCTACCAGGAACTCTTTCTACATCATTTGGCGCCGTCTGAGGGGAGGGCACCTGAGGATGACTGGTGGTTCACATCCAACCGAGGATGAGACTCGGTACCTTGATCAATCCGGGAACTATGAAACCGGACAAGGAACTGGCTCTCCTAAAGGGAAAGCAACAGAGGATCAACCCGTGACTATGGGTCAACTCAAGAGTATCTTGGAAGGTCTCAAAGAGTCCTTTACGGATGCTCTACGGGAGCATTCCTCCAAGAGAACTCATGAGGAGGGTGATCCTCGCCAGAGAAAGCTTAAAGGGAAGTCGTGTCAAGAAGATCAAGGTGAAGGAAAACTAACTTTCCAAGAGAAAGTTGAAAAAATCAAGAAGGAAAGAACTCCATTGAAAGCTCACTGGGGTGCACTCAGAAAGTATCCTGTCACTCCTAAGTATAAGCCAAAACGGGAGGTGGCCAAAGGACAAACTGAAGTAAGCAGGACAAGATCTGATGCTAGAGAATTCATTGAATTCAAAAAGTCATTAGCTCATGATGCTAGAGAGTATCTTGAGGCTAAGAGAACTTCGAGTAAGGATGCTAGAGAAGTTATCAATGAAAGGAGGGCATCTAGCAGAGATGCAAGAGAATATTTGAACTCCAAACGAGCCCAGCGTGAACAGAGTCGCTCTGACTCGTCGGGTTCAACAGCAACCAAAGAGATGTCTGATTCACATCCATTCACTCTTGAATCAGATAAGCATGATGATGAAGAGAATCTGAGATACAAGATTGAGAAGAAGAAAGCTGAGAAAGCAGATCAAGCTAGAAGAGAGCAAATGATCCAATACTGGGAAAACAGGGTGAGACCTGAGGAGCTTTATATGGCCAAGCAAGTACCTAATGATCCTACGGGGATCATCGGGGATAAAGCGGGTTCTATGTCTATGAATTGGACAACCCCATTTGCTGCATCAATCATGATGGCTCCTCGCCCAGTTAAGTTTAAGATGCCTAATGTAGAGGCTTTTGATGGAACAACTGATCCAGAAGAACATTTGGCAACATACAAACACTTGATGTATTTTCAAGGTTTGGATGACGCAACTTGGTGCCGCTATTTCCCAGCAACACTTAAGGGAATAGCTCAGAAGTGGTTTAATAGTTTACCTAACCAATCCATCAACAGTTTCCATGAGTTGAGTACAACCTTTGTACATCATTTCATGGCTAACAAACGTGAGAAGAAGACGAGTATGCACTTAGCTAAGATTGTGCAAGGTGAGAAGGAATCATTAAGAAGTTACGTCCAAAGGTTCAATCTTGAATCATTGCAGATACCTAACCTCTCTGAAGGAGTTGCCTTTGATAGCTTCTTCAGAGGGCTGCGTGATGGAACCTTTAAGTTTGATGTGGTCAGAAGGAATTGTAAAACCTTGAAGGGGATTCTGGAGGAGGCTGAATGCTTCATCCATGCTCAGGAGCTATGCGCTTCCACCCGCAAGGACAAGAAGAATGATCACGGCTCAAAAAACAAAGATCAGAAGAGACATGCTACTTGGATGGCTGGCTCATCAAACAAGTCAAATGATCAAAACAAGAAGAGAAAGGCGAATAATGCGCCAAGAGTTGAATTCACTAAGGATCTCCATGCAGTCTTTAAGGAGATCCGAGGGAAAATTGACATTGATGATCCACCTCCATTGAGAAGTGCAAAAGAAGATCGAGATTCAAGTAAATACTGCTACTTTCACAAGGATGTGGGGCATCATACCAATGATTGCTTCAATCTTCGGAGAACCCTTGAAGCTCTTGCTGCTAAAGGGAAGATTAGTCAACATTTAATCAAGTCCTCTGACAAGAGTGCCAAGCAGAAGTCAGACTCTAAAAATGAGGTGACAAAGGAGGGCTATGAGACAGAAGATGTTGTCTATGTAATCTCTGGGGGCTTTGCTGCTGGAGGTCCTACTATGAAGGGAAGTAAAGAATATGTGCGACGCCTAGTTCGGGAATCGTCACCTGAAACTGGGGAAGATGCTAAAATTAAATTTCCGGAAGTACTGATCAGTGACAGGGATCGGGGCAAAGTCCGAACACCTCATGATGACCCCCTGGTAATAGAGATGAAAGTGGCAAACATGAAGGTAAAGAGAATACTTGTTGACACCGGAAGTTCATCAGATATAATCAGTTACAGTTGTTTGAGGAAGTTGAAGTATGATTCATCAAAGTTAGAACCCATCCACCATCCCATCATTGGGTTTGGAGGAGGAATTATCAATCCCTTGGGAACCGTCACCTTGTCGGTTCGAATGGGAGATAAAGATTGTGCTAGAAACATGTTCGTCAAGTTCCTTGTGGTGAAGGAGCTACAAGCGTATAATGTGATCCTTGGAAGACCAACTTTGAATGCTGTTAGGGCAGTAATTGTTACTCATCTCATGCTCATGAAGTATGAGTGTAACAATGGAACTGTGGGAACCATCCATGGAGATCAGCAGTTGGCAAGAGAATGTTATGTTACCACATTAAAAGCGGAAGCATGGTCAAGTGAAAGTGGCGAACCAAGCAAGAAAAGGAAAGTAGAAGAAGCTCCCAAGAACCAAGTTATGGCTGTTCATAGTTTGAATCAAGCCCCAAGACCTCAACCTGGAGGTGAGCACGAAGATTTTGTGTTGGATGAGATGAAGCCTGATAGAACAGTCAAGATTGGACAAGCACCTGACGAACATGTTGGGGCAGAGATAAGAGCTTTACTTAGACAATACAAAGATGTTTTTGCATTTGAAGTTGAAGAAATGCCAGGGATTGATCCGGAAGTGGCTGTTCACAAGCTCAATGTTAAGCCTGAATTGAAGCCTGTCAGGCAAAAGAAAAGAAATCTTGGAGAAGTTCGTAACAAAGCTGCAGATGAAGAGGTAAAAAAGCTATTGGAAGCAGGATTCATTCGTCCATGCCAGTATCCTGATTGGGTGGCAAATGTTGTATTGGTGCCAAAACCTAATGGAACAATGAGAATGTGCGTGGATTACACAGACTTAAACAAGGCGTGCCCTAAGGATAGCTTTCCTTTGCCCAAGATTGATCGGTTGGTTGATTCTACGGCAGGACATGCCTTGTTGAGTTTTATGGACGCCTATTCCGGCTTTCATCAAATTCCTCTATGGGAGGAAGATCAAGAAAAAACAGCGTTTGTTACGGAAACAGGCCTGTACTGTTATACAAGAATGCCCTTTGGTTTGAAGAATGCTCCAGCTACCTTCCAGAGACTAGTTAATGAAGTATTCAAGCAACAATTAGGAAGGAATATGGAAGCATACATTGATGATATGATTGTCAAAAGTAAGGAAGCCAAGGATCATGTAGCCGATTTAAAGGAAACTTTTGAAACTTTGAGGAAGTATAAGATGAGGTTGAATCCTAAGAAGTGTGTTTTTGGTGTCACCTCGGGCAAGTTCCTGGGGTTTCTTGTCGATGAAAGGGGGATTGAAGTCAATCCAGACAAGGTCAAGGCCGTGTTGGATATGACTTCTCCCCGAAGTGTTAAAGAAGTGCAAAAGTTAACTGGGTGCTTAGCAGCCTTGGGAAGGTTCCTGTCAAGGGCAGGAGATAAGTGCCACTTCTTCTTTGATACGATCAAGAAGAAAGCCAACAAATTTGAATGGACTCAGTCAGCTGAGGAAGCCTTTATTAAATTAAAGGATCATCTCCATTCTCTTCCCAAGTTGGTAAGTCCCCAGGAAAAAGAAATTTTGTATATGTACCTTGCTATATCAGAATATGCACTCTCAGCTGTTCTGTTGGCTGAGAGAGACGGAGCTCAACATCCAGTTTATTTTGTTAGCCATATTCTTCAGAAAGCTGAACTAAGATATGCTACGATTGAGAAGTTTGGATTA